>JBBPBX010009827.1:0-59229 GCA_038048925.1 Garcialebias charrua | reverse complement strand
AGGATAAAAAAAACCATTGAGATTAAAAATTAATTTTTCAAGGGAGACCTGGCCAAGAGGCAGCAACAAGTACAACACAAAAAAATTACACAGTTAATAGAAAATGTCAAGCTATAAAAAGAACAGGTACCGGTACTATAAAACAAGCTATTAAAACAGGTACATGCCATTGAATTGGCCTCAATAACATTTAGTTTGGATGTAAAAGCACTGAATGCAATGAATTCACTCAGTCTCAGAGTTTCTTGTAGTTCCAAGAAGAGGGAGGAACGTGAAAGAAAGCCTTAAATTGAATTTTGCATTACATGGTCATTCCAGCAGATATATTGTGATTTTCCTGCCTGAACTGTGCCTCAAGCTGCACTGGAAGTGCTACAGCAAACTGCTGCTGCTATATAGAAAATACCTGTCAAATGTGATTGCATCAAACAGTCACAGTCCTCATGTTCTGTTTAAAGTTATTGGTTCTGTTCTCAACGCACCGCGAACAAACTGTATTGAACCTTCACCTGCTGCATGTGAAAACTTTCTAAGCTTCTTTGTTGAGAAAGTCAATTCCACTAGAGCCCAGATCTCACCTTCTGCTCATGACCCCTCAGTCTCTGTGCCCTGCTCGGCTGTTTTTGACAGCTTTGAACCTGTGACTCTGTCGTCTCTGCAGGAGGTGGTCAGTCACTTGAAGCCAACAGGTTCACCAAGTGATGCTGTTCCTCCTCGTTTATTCAAAGAGGTTTTCATCACTGTAGCTCCTTCAGTCCTGGCTCTTCTGAACAGCAGTCTGTCCTCTGGTGTGGTCCCTGGACATTTTAAACATGCAGCTGTCCAGCCTCTCATTAAGAAACCCACTCTTGACCCCTCTGTTCTTGCTAACTACAGGCCCATCTCCAAACTGCCATTTCTTTCAAAAATGCTCGAGAAGGTTGTGTACAACCAACTATCAGCATATTTGGAAGAACAGAACATTCTCGAGGTTTTACAGTCTGGTTTTAAAGCTCTGCACAGTACAGAATCTGCTCTTTTAAAGGTTTTTAACAACATATTTTTAGCAACAGACTCTGGTGACAGTGTTGTCCTCCTGCTTTTAGATTTATCATCTGCTTTTGACACCGTGGACCATGACATCTTACTATGTCGTTTGAAACAATGGGGGGGTGTCAGCGGTGCAGCACTGAACTGGTTTAGGTCCTACTTAGCCGACCGTACTTTCTGTGTCCGCCTTGGTGACCATGTGTCCTCCTCTGCTCCTCTTCTGTGTGGGGTTCCTCAGGGCTCAGTCTTAGGCCCCCTCCTCTTCACACTGTACCTGCTCCCTCTTGGCTCCATTCTTAGAAAATATGGGATCTCCTTTCATTGTTATGCAGATGATACGCAGATTTATGTCCCGCTTCAGAAAAAGGACTCCAACTCTCTGGCCCCTCTGTTTTCATGTCTGGAGGACATCAAAGCCTGGATGGCTGTGAACTTTTTAAAGTTTAATGAGGGGAAGACTGAGGTGATGGTTTTTGGAAGCTCCACTGAGACTCCCAAGGTCAATGTTGGTTCCTTGGCTCAATACATCAGACCTATTGTTACAAACCTGGGGGTCAAGATCGATGCCGGACTAAAATTAGAAAACCACATCAGAGCAGTTGTTAAAACTAGTTTTTTCCATCTGAGGCAGCTGGCTAAGGTGAAGCCAATTCTTTCCAAGCAGCATTTTGAAACAGTAGTTCACGCCTTTGTGACCACACGGCTGGACTACTGTAATGCACTCTATTATAGGAATCAGTGATTCATGTATCTCTCAGCTTCAGAGGGTACAGAACGCTGCTGCACACGAAAGTTTGACCACATTACTCCTGTTTTAGCCTCCCTGCACTGGCTGCCCGTACATTCCAGGATTCATTTTAAAGTTCTTTTATTTGCTTTTAAAGCGCAAAATGGTCTTGCCCCGCCCTATCTGTCCGAGTTGCTGCAGCCATACACACCCTCTCGATCCCTCAGGTCATGTGATCAGCTGCTCCTGAGTGTCCCAAAGACAAAACGCAAGCTCAGAGGAGACCGTGCTTTTGCTGTGGCAGCTCCTAAACTGTGGAACAACCTTCCCTTGAACATCAGACAGGCCTCTTCCCTGTCTGTTTTTAAATCTCTTCTTAAAACCCATCTCTTCTCCCTGGCCTATGACACCATCTGCGATGTTGACTTTTAATAATTTTAGTCGCTTGTTTTATCTGATTGTATGATTCCTCAACTTTTATTATGTGACTCTTATTTATTTTAATCATTTTATTACCTGATTGTGATTGTTTTGTTGTGTGTACAGCACTTTGGTCCTGTAGGTGTTTAAAGTGCTCTATAAATAAAGCTGGTATGGTATGGTATATAATTATATTGAAATACCCACAAACTGAATCTGATGGCAGTGTAAGATTTATAAATTAATGTTTGTTTAAACTCCCCTCATCAGCTTGTTAGTGTGGTCACTATTAAGTATTATTTCTCTGAACTGAGGTTGTTTAAAGTGTAACTCACCCCGAAATGAACTTTTTTTAGTTGATAAACTCCCTAGAATGTGTGTAAAATGTTTTATAGCACTATGTCTGTGTTAATTTTCATATATTTGTGCGTATTTGTTTAAATCGGCAATATTTGGTCTAAAAACGTGTTTATGGTAGTCCTATGGGTTGAACTGGTGAATTACACCTTAATTTTCTGATTGGTCTACAAGTCTCACTGTGACGTGTTTTCGCACTCCGTTGTCACAAAAGTGGTTCAAGCAGAGCCAGTCCCCTGCAGGGATGAGAAGGTCCTTGCTGCAGTTCATACCTTATATGGAAGTGGTACATTGCACTCCGGACAAGTACTGCAAAGAAGCATATTATAGTTTTCGGAATGGCAATAGATATTTGTATAGTTTGTGGTGGACCACTAGGGGGCTCTACTCACACCCAGTGGACCGAATGTGTTACCGGATGTTTTATTGTGAAAGGTCCAGAGGACCGGATGTTGTATGGTGATATATAAGGCGGTTCTTGGGTTTTACCGCCAGTTCTGTAGGAGTTGATTAAAGAAGGAGTTTTGCAGCTCATCTCCTGTGTCGTCTCTTCATGACCTCCTACACTGGTGACCTCGTGAATTGAATATGCCGACATCTGACGCTCCAGCCAGCTCTCCTCAGATGTCCGCGGCTGTGGAACCTCCACAGGCGGCCCCGCATGCTTTTGCGGTGGCCGTTAAAATCCCGGACTTCTGGCTGCACGCCCCCCCGGCGTGGTTCGCCCACGTCGAATCACAGTTTGCCCTTCGAGGGATTTCTGCAGACGACACAAAATACCACTATGTGGTCGCCGCTCTGGATCCACTGTCGACCCAGCGGGCACTGAGCCTGCTCCAGGCTCCTCCGGCACAAGGAAAATACGACGCCCTCAAAGAGCTGCTCCTGAGGCGTTACTCACTTTCAGACGCGGAGCGCGCTGAGAAACTGTTTTCCCTCTCCGGTTTGGGCGATGGCACAGCTCTTGAGCTCGTCGAGAGCATGTTGTCCTTGCGGGGATCAGGCGACTGCGAGTTTCTCTTCCTCCACCTCCTCCTCCGCCAGCTTCCAGCTCCAGTGCGCATNTTTGCGGTGGCCGTTAAAATCCCGGACTTCTGGCTGCACGCCCCCCCGGCGTGGTTCGCCCACGTCGAATCACAGTTTGCCCTTCGAGGGATTTCTGCAGACGACACAAAATACCACTATGTGGTCGCCGCTCTGGATCCACTGTCGACCCAGCGGGCACTGAGCCTGCTCCAGGCTCCTCCGGCACAAGGAAAATACGACGCCCTCAAAGAGCTGCTCCTGAGGCGTTACTCACTTTCAGACGCGGAGCGCGCTGAGAAACTGTTTTCCCTCTCCGGTTTGGGCGATGGCACAGCTCTTGAGCTCGTCGAGAGCATGTTGTCCTTGCGGGGATCAGGCGACTGCGAGTTTCTCTTCCTCCACCTCTTCCTCCGCCAGCTTCCAGCTCCAGTGCGCACCGTGCTGGCCAGCTCCCCGTTTCTGCGGCAGAAGGATTACCGCGCGCTGGCCGAAGAAGCCGACCGCATACTTCTAACTGCGAGGACCTTCGCGGTCCGAGCGGCGGTCCCCGGATCTCCAGCAGCACCTCAGCTTCAAGCAACGCCCTCAGCGCCGGACGAGCCATCGGTGGTAGCAGGGGAAAAGACCCGCAGGCGGACAGGAGCCGTCCTTTGTTCCTACCACCAGCGCTTTGGCGCCAAAGCACGACGGTGCGTCCCGCCGTGCAGCTGCAGGCCGCAGGAAAAACCACGACGCCAGCGCACGTTGGCAGCCGCGGCTGTTGGCGACAGGGAAAAGCTGCTTTTCATCGAAGACTCGAAGTCGGGGAGGCGGTTCCTGGTGGACTCTGGTTCGCAGAAGAGCCTCGTTCCCCCGGCTGGCTCCGACAGGTTGGCAGAAGGCTGCGGGCCGCAACTAACCGCGGCCAATGGCTCTCCCATCAGGACGTTTGGTGAAAGGTTGGTGACTGTTCGTTTCCATGACCGGGACTTCCAGTGGAACTTTGTTGTAGCCGCGAGTTCAGTTCCTATTTTAGGGGCTGATTTTCTTTGTGCTCACGGGCTCCTCGTTGACATTGCTAACAGACGCTTGATCGACGCTGTATCCTTTTCGTCACTGCCTTGTGAGACGCGAGGAGCTGGGCCTTTAATGCATGCTAACTTTTTAGCTTCGGGTAATGTGTTTCAACGTTTATTGTCTGAGTTCCCCTCACTGACTGTTCCTAATTTTGCCAACACAACCACAAAACATGGGGTCGAACATTATATCCCCACGACGGGCCCCCCGGTTTTCGCACGTGCACGCCGCCTCGATGCTACTAAGCTAGCAATCGCACAGGAAGAGTTTGCTAACATGGAGCGTTTAGGCATCGTGCAGCGCTCAAACAGTCCGTGGGCCTCCCCCCTCCACATGGTGCCCAAGGCAGATGGCAAATGGCGTCCATGTGGGGATTTCCGCCGCCTTAATAACATCACAGAGAACGATCGTTATCCCATCCCCCACATCCAGGATTTTTCAGTGCACCTGGCTGGGACCTCCATTTTTTCTAAAGTAGATTTAGTACGGGGGTACCACCAGGTTCCTGTGCATGTGGAGGATGTCCCTAAGACCGCTGTTATCACGCCTTTCGGCCTGTTTGAGTTTTTGCGCATGCCTTTTGGTCTTAAAGGTGCAGCACAAACATTTCAGCGGTTGATGGATTCAGTCCTAAGGGGTCTGTCCTTCGTATTTGTGTATCTGGACGACATCCTGGTGGCTAGCAACTCGGCTGATCAGCACATGTCCCACCTCCGATGACCTCCTACAAGTTTAACTTATTTATTTTAGGAATACTTTTCACTACATCAAAACTATTTGGTTGTATTTGTTTTCTTATTGTGCGATGGACAAGTAATGCATGAATGCCAAGTTGGGGCAGTGGTGTAGGAGCGGGTTTGGGATCCGACAGACGGTTTGATCCCCGGTCACGGCATATCTTGTATTATTTTCTTTCTTTTTTTAACGCCTTTTGTTTCGGATAGATCGGGTGAGTACATAATTATTCTTTGTTGTTGCTTGTTGTTTATTACTAATGTAATTTTAACATTCAGAATCAATACGGTCTCTCGTCCTGGCCACACCTCCTCACTCAACCCCCACCTGCCTCCCCCTCCTTTAGGCGGTGTCTGTTGACACTCCCACTTTGTTGCATTTTTTAAAATTTGTCTTGGGGGCAGAGCTACCGTTTCACAGTGGGGTGAGCTGCTCTTTAAGGAGCTTTCTACAGCAGGTAAGATATTGTTTATAACATTCCTATATGACGACTTTAAAAGATCTAAAATGTTGCCTCGATCTAGTCTTTGGTGGGCTGTAATAAAGGAGTTTCATTTGAAGGGTACATGATGCAATAGATTTTAAAGACTGATCTGGGAGGCTAAATGTCAAAGAATGGTTTGATGGGCAGGTACTGGAGTTGTTTTGGAGTTTGAATTTGACACAACTCTCCAAATCCAACCCCTGGTTTCACAGACTCATGTTCGTGCTGCTGTTTGGAGTAATGTTTTTCTATGACATTAGTTCTTAGTGTATTTTTAGCTGATGTTTTTCTTAGTTCATATCTTAGATGTTATTACTGTTCTTCTCTTACATTTTATTGTTGGATGTAACTGGGACCCTGTGTACATAATCTTGTTTCATCACATGTACTACATGTGGTGCGAATGACAATAAAGAATCTCTGATTCTCTGACTGACTTCCTAGATCACTTGAAGTGAAAGCTTTCGGACACCACCTCACCTTGATTTAGTCTCTGCGACTCATCCTGCTAGTAAACATTTCCACCCGACTGTAGCTGGGCTCCCCCACTTCCTCTGGCCCCCCAAAATTTGGTGGAGCCACAGCCATTCCCAGACACTTCTGGGGTTTCCCCAAACTGTGTCAGTCTGGTAACAGAGCTGCAGTCGACTCTCCTCACCCTGCATGCCAACCGGACCGGCCGGCCAACTGACCGCAGCTTGTGTGTAAGTCTGACCCGTAGGCCTTTGAGCCATCAGATGCCGGCAGGAGCCGGTGCCAGATCAGGCGGGGCTTTGATGGGTTTCCGTGTTTCCTTTAGCTCTGTCTGGTCTCGGTGGTACTGCATGCAGGCATCCTGCTTTCCCATGACTCCCCTCACCCTCTCGTGCCCTCTGTGGTTTGGGGAATTCACCGTTTCCCAGGGTGGCTGTTTTTGGAGCTCGTGTGTGCGAGCGTGTCGCTAACACAGTCTATGTGCTATACATCATCTGGAACAAATTTCTCTTCATTCCTCCAGCGATCGTGCGGTGCCCGGACGTTTCAAGTGATTCATACGAGCCTTACGCTCACAGTGTCTCTGCGTGCTCAACTTGTCTGCAATGGGCCTTGTTTCAACTTGAGCTGATCAGACGCCAGACTGTACGTAACCACTTCCCATCCAGCGTTCTGGTCTCAGCGGACCAAGGTCGATCTCTCAGTCGCACATCAACGCTCACATGCACTGCGTTAACGTGTGTGCATTTAACCTGAAGTCAGAGGGGGAGAAAGTGTAAGAAATGTCAAGTCACATTTTCCAAAACCCACGGCCCACACACACACACACGCACACACACAGCCGTACCGTGCAGACGCATCAGACCACAGTCACAAACAGACTTTCTTTCCAGTGTGTGAACTCACATCTGTTTCCTGACAACAATAATAGCTGCATTTCGGGCGGGAAGAGGCTCAGCTTACAGGTGTCTGCTGCTCGACAGTAATGAGGAAACAACTGATGTTCTGTCTAAATAATGTTAATAACAAATATTGTAGAATAGAATAGAATATATCTTTATTGGCATATTTGCACCAAGGTACAAAGTTTTGCAATTGGCGCGCGCACCATCCGAAGAGGGACATACGCACGGAAGCCGCAGCAGTATAAAACCGCGCCACCAACAATCAGATATGAAAAAGGAACATACAGTCGGGTAATCATTGGTATTCAAAAAAGAATCTATCACAATTTGTCTTAGGACACTCCATGATAAAGTCTAAAAAACTCTACCAGCTTTAGCACGAATAAGACAAGACATGTTGCATTTCATGGCAAGCAGGGAGATAGTCCGTGAATAATCATTTCAGATAAGCACAGTCTGTAGATGGCATTCAGCTCGGCTCCATCTGAAAGCACACGGAGACCTCTGGGGGGGGGCAGCGAGTTCTCAACAGCTTTCACTCCAGGAGAAGTTTGCAGTCAGCCTTCTTTTCAAGGTTGCTCAAAGTCCCGATTAGATTAGTTGCTTTATTTATTTTCAGGCCAGGCCACAGTGTACTTTTGACTGCAATCTTCAAGTCCAGGTGCTGTTCAGGTCCAAATCCGAATCATGCGAGGTTCCGACCTACAAATCCCCCTCCGTGCCCTGATGGGTCGGCTGTAAACGAGTCCCAAAATGCACCGCAGGTCCGCGGCTGTCCACCGCTGCTCCCATTGTGTGGTTCAACTCGTACAACAGCTGGGTCGTTGAGGTCATAGCCCGGATCAGAGAATCTTGTTGAGCAGGAAGTCTCGCCAGTGCATTGATCGCCACGGCAGCCTCCCTCAGCTTCCAGTAGCAGAAAGCTCTGCCGATCCCAAAAAGCAGAGCAGCTGCCACCAATATGCCAATAATCCACAAATCTTCTACGTCTTCGACAGAGACAGTCAGACACATTGGCTTCCACTCGCTCCACGAGACCATAGTGTATCCCACCGCATGCGTGTCGAAGGGGCAAGCCGCTTCTCCTGGTCCGGTGCGCTTCGTGGAAAAAAATTTATCAATAGAGGAAACAGCCCACGTAAATAAATCCATTTCAAATTGGTTCGAGTGAGCGCTGAAGAGTTAAAGACGAGACAAAATGCAAAAGCAGGGAGGAGGAAAACTTAGGGAGGAGAGGAGCAAAAAGAGATGCGACCTGCTTCGTCGAGTGCCGGAAGTAAGCCATTATACTATAGATCAGAGGTGGGCAACTTTTTTTTTCTCCAAAGGGCCACATCAAGACGTTTAAAGCAGTCCAAGGGTCGCATACAGAAAAAATTCTGTATGACAGATCATTTCAGGCTTTTTCTTGTTGTAGCATAGTTAGGGTGCTTTATAAAAACACATTTCTAATATCCTCGAGGAATATAAGACTGTAAACTGACTCTTGTGACATGTTATACATGTTAGCGGAAATATGCAAAACAAACATGTATTTGTGTTGCTAAGTCTTTAAGGTTCAGGCTAGTTCTGGCAACACAGTTATTAATTTTTTTTAATCAGTCTATTTAAAAAATATTGTTTTCTTTTGAACTAAGGACATTGGGGGCCTGATGGAGATTGTCCAAGGGCCACTTTTGGCCCTTGGACCTTAAGTTGCCCAAGTCTTCTACATACATTATTATATCTTGTGTATGTGCCTTTGTATTGAAATTCTGGCACAACAATTTCCTGCGTGATCAATAAAGTTCCATCTTATCTTATTAAAAGTGGAGTTCGGCACATATATTTCAGCTGAATGCAAATACAGATCTCGTAAGAATAATCAGTGAACTCCAATAGTTTTTTTTTAAATTACTTTATTGCATTCATTCCCGTTTTTGTTTGTTGTCAGGTTAATAACATTTTAATAATTTTCACTGTACTGTGCATGATTCTGCAGTTGGCGTCACACAACAGGTGTGATGAACCTCTTTCTCACATGTTGTGAACTGTACAAACATCTGGTGATGTGCATCTGTGGCAGATCGATGCTACCCTGACGAAGGCTGAGGTTAGGAGCAGGGTTCGCTGTGAGGGCTGCTAACCGTAATAAGGTTAGCCTCAGGCTGTGGGGTTGTGTGCATTTTCACTCTCATCTAAAGTGCCTGTCACCTGCAAACCACACGAACGCTTGAGTCAGAAAATCTATTTATACTGCACGTTTTGTGCATTGCATTGTCACCTTCATACCAATTACAACGCAAAGTCAACAAATCGTCCAGATTACAGTGAGGTTTTGATTACTGTACATCTTTAAACAGCTGTGGTTATTTTAGTGCAGAAACTTATTTTTTATTACAAGTCTGCAAGGCTTTCATATACTGTACAAGGATTCTTCAATCAGCCCCTTTAATTAGAATATTATTGAAATTAAAGAATTTCCAACAGTTTAGTCAGAAAAGTCAGCAAAAAATTAAGGCTAGCCTTTATTGGAAGAAAGCAAATCTCTCGCTGCCTTTCAAGTAGAAGCTGCCGGTCATCTTTACATAGGGTGACTGTGTGGGGGCCACTGAAAATCCTGGGGAGGCACCAAAACCAAAAGACAGAACAGAGTTTCAGCAGATTGATGTCACATATAGGTTGACAAAAACAGCATTATGCGAGTCAAGAATCACCTTCTGATCTACTTTAAACTTAATATTTTTTTAATTTACAGTTGATTTTAATTAGAAAAGCACTGACTACTTACTGAAGTGACCTCAATGCCACTTCTAAATTTATATTTATAAAAAAATGTTATACATATGGAGTGCCTTTATTCTGATGTTTTAAACTTACTCATTGGTATCAGTACTATTTAAAGTTTTTTTTATTTAAATAAAACATACATTTTTGTTTTTAACTCCTAATTGCTCAAAAACAATGTTTTCGTACTTTATGAATTTCTGTTAATCCTAACTATCTAGGGGAAATCAAAAATTCACACCAAGCGTTGAAGCTTGGGACTCGAGAGGATAAAATTGTCTGGTTAGGGGGAGGGGCAACAATGTTTTAGAGGTGGCCATTGCCCCTGCTGGCCTCCCCTTGGTAGCGCCCCTGCTTATGATGAGATGGGAGAGTTGTAGCCATTTTTTGTCAAAACTTAAATATGTGTGATCTCATGCGATGGTCCAAGATATCACGCTCTGATTCACTTTTCACTTGAAGGTAAAATGGACTTAGTTATAACCATTTTGGGTTGTGAACATTAAATGACTACTTTTTGAAAGTTTATATAAAATGATTCATAAAATAATGTACATTACAGTAAAACGAGAACAAAGCTAGCACGTTATCGACCGTTTCTAAGCTTTGACAGACCACAAAAGGCAACACGCACCGGTTCTGCTCACTCAGACCCACAGATTGTAGCAGTGAAGTTGAGCCGCGACGAGCAAGGAGCGCCAAAATCACATGCACATTCACATCAACCACACATACTATACAGTAACTGTACAAACACCTACACGTCTGTATGGTTTCAGACGCATGCAGCGGCGTTCCACCACACACGTACATTTTATATGAATAATTTATCACACATAGTTAAGTACAGCACACCTGAGGCATCGTAGTGTCATTTCTGAATCAATCAATAAATAAAAAACATGTTTTATTAAAACAGACATGGTATTTTTAATGAAAAAAAGCTTAAAACTTCAAATAAATAAATATTCAAATAGTATAGTTTCATAAATAAACATTAGCAAATACCCAAACATGAATTAATTAATTTAATTTCCCTTTGGGATGAATAAAGTATTATTGAATTGAATGAAACGGTTAAAATGTATCTAATGTATGCACTTACTGTATGTCACCACTGATTAGTCTCTACAGATTCAGATTAGCTTTGTAGAGATGTAGAGTGCTGTATGAATGTGTGTGGTGGTAAATTAGGGCACAGGTTGTGTTGTAAAGCCCTTTGAGTATCTGGATTAGATAGAAAGGTGCCATTCACGTACATTTACCTTCTGTTTGACCTGCCCGAGCATCACGCCCTTACAAGTCTTTGTAAAAAACCTTAGTGAGAGGGTATCCCAGGAATCCCCTCTCTGGAGTCTCCTTCCTCGGTTCATCTTCGTCTTCTCCATCAGTCCCTTCCCCCAGCTGCTGATAGCCCACTTTCCTAAAGAAGGTTTCCCCCACTTTGGATGGGTAGGGGATGTGTGCGTACACCCTGTGGGTGCCCGTCTCCCTCTCTCTCTGCTCCAGACTCTGGACCAGCAGTCGGCCGAGGCCCTCCCTGCGGTACCAGCAGCCCGTCACCAGCCTGCAGATCCGTCTCACGCCCGGTTGCGTCTCGCTCTCCCGGAAGATGCAGCCCACAATCTCCCCCTCGCAGTCTGCCACCCACACCTGACCCGCTGCCTGCTCCCTCTCCGCGGTGATCGCCTCTGACGACACGTCCTTCTCTTTGGAGCCAGTTCTCCGTCTTTGCTAAACAACAACAACAAGGAATAATCTGCATTAAACGTCTGCAACTGTTGCAAAATAAAGCAGAGTAAAATCCGCTCGCTTTCAAACCTTTTTAGTCCCGAGTGCCCTTCCACTGGTCCGACAATAAGGATTCTGCAGCGTCTCGTCCTGCAGCCCTCTGTAGCTGCTGCCCACGTAGTCCCAGTAGGGGAGGCTGCTGCCCAGAACCCCCGTTGACCGTGGCATGGTTATCTTGAGAAACACAATGAGCAGGAAGACGGGAATGGCGAGCGCCAGGATGAAGGAGTGGACGAGGCAGCGCAGCACCGAGGAGAAAATGGCCAGGAGGAAAAGGCAAAGCGGACGAGTGAGGATGTGGAGAATCAGACGGTTCTCCATGCCCTCACAACCTTCCTGGGGAAAAAAAGAGATGCCAATTTTATAAACCTCATAAGGGCTTGAGCGTCAACTTAACAGAAAGTGTTTAACAAACCTTGACGAGGGCTTTGACCACTTCAATGTCATCCTCCTTCATCCTCTTCACCAGCACCTGGTCCAGCTCCAACCTCACCATGTTGAGGATCCAGCAGCAAACCAGACCTACTGTTCCTCCACACTGGGTGGGCTGAACATCTACACAGTGCAAACAAGAGTCTGAAACACATTTTAAAGGAAAGTGTATTTTTCTACATCTAAATCATCGTTCCTCACAGGCAAATTAGAACCTAACATGCAAACGAATCCATGTAACTGCAGTGTGAACGCACAAAATGCAATGAACTTAGTCCAGATTTCATTGCAAATTCAAAAATACCGCAAAGGATTAGCAGAATGCACCATTTGTTACAATGACCACAGATTTAGTTTTAATTTTAGCGTTGCACGGCTTTCATCAAAGGTGCAGCTGTACGACAAACGACATGGCTCCAAACCATTTATGGTCGCAGTGAACTGAGCTTCTGATCCCACGTGACCCCCCCCAGCTCTGCTTACCTTCTGCGCGGAGAAGCTCAAATTGTATTCAGACGTGAGATTTTTTTATATATTTTTTTTCTTCTTTACCACACGACTTTCTGTTTGTCCAGTCCGTGCGGACTTCATCAAAAAAATGTCGCCGCTTGCTGAATAACTCGTTTACGCCGTTCAGTTTCGGGTTACATCATACCCAGTGTCGGTTTACGGCATTTGCGTAAACGACCAAACCAGGACATACCATAATGCCGCTTCCTTTTGACCACTCACTAATAAAAATGTGTTATTTCAAGACTTAACTGCGTATTAACAAAATAGCATAATTTATTTGTTATACAACCTTTGATAGGCTAACGTGTACGGGGTATTTCTTTCTTACGAGGATATTTATTACACAGGCTCCGGGTGATTTCGCTGAAAAGTTTCAATTTAATTTTGTTCGATTCATAATTTAAAATAGATACACCATGGTTTTAACACGAAACATAAAATCTCCAAGAAGACCTTCTCAAAATCTCTCTACATCTCTACACGGGCTCGTAGCCTAGCTGGACTGAACCAACTCAAANCTAAAATCTAAATTGACTAATTTGTAAAAAATAAAGTATTAATTTATTGTTCTGTTGGATCTGTTATGATTGAAGTGCCATCCTGAAATGAAGCCTGAGAGGTATTTTTCTTATTGAGTAGTTTTAGAAATATCCCATGTAGATTTTGATTTGATGATTGGGTAAATAGATAATTTCTAATGAGGTGATTATAATTATTCCTATGATTTTTGTATGCTGCAAAATTTAAAGGACTGGGGTTTAACAAGTATTTTTTATATACTGTAATTATTTTCCTTTACAGCAGATTTCCCAAGTCCCAATATTTTTATTTTTTTATAAATAGATAAATGTACAGTACTGTACTGTACAGTCACCAAGCACTTAGCCTATCCTAACACAGTTAAGGAGTGAGTTGAATTGTCTCCCTCCTCCCCAGCAGGCTCCATTCACATAAAGGGAGCTACTTTCACTTTCTGTGAAAGGGAGACAATTCAACTCACTCTTCATCTTTAAAAACTGTGTTAGGATAGGCTAAGTGCTTGGTGACTGTACAGTACTGTACATGTATTCATTTATTTGAAAAATATATATTTATATTTTTTTAAATGAGATGCATATTCGTAAGTCCGGAACCTCGTATGTCGATGTGCTCATAAGTCGAGGACTACCTGTATATATACACATACACACACTAAAATACTGTACTGTAACATTTTAAATAAACAATCCATGTTGCATGGATTGTTTATGTGAAGGTTACAGTATTTAAATTGTTTATTTAAGGATGGAGATTGGGAGTAACAGGAGTGTGATTGCAGCCTGGCACATCATGACCACGATTACTGAACTTGAACTACTATATCCCTTCTTCGCAATTTTTCACTTATCGCGGGTGGGTGTGGTCCCAAACACTCGTGATAAACGAGGGACCACTGTACACCCTGTGTTGAATTGCTTTCCAGCAGCCTGACCTCTGACCTGTCAGGAGTCGGTCCGTTCCAGTCCAGACACCTAACAGCAGTTGAGAACACTGCTACAGATCTACATACATCTGCACATTTTATTTGCTTGGCCTGTGTGTTTGACTGTCTGTCAACAACTTCAGGTGAGATGTATAATTTATTGCTTCCTAATTTAATGTCATTCAACTGGCAGTAAACTGGTCTCTTTTTGTTGTCAAGGAAGTCAAACATTTTAACCAATTTATTAATAAGTCATCACCATTTGCTATTAATACTGTTGTGAGAAAAGTGGGGCATGTACAATGTTTTTATTATTTTTTATTTACAATCACATTTACTAAAACAAACTGCCAATGACAGTATAAGTTAACCATTAGGAATATTCTGAGGTCCATTTTCAGCTTATTTAAATGTATAACATTTCTAGTTGCGGCACCATTGCGTTACAGCACAATGTTTGTCTAACTGCATGATTATTTTCAGGTCCTGGAGAACTTAACTGAATAAAGTGCTACCAAACAGCCCACAAAGCGAGACCTTCACTTCCCCTCTAACACAGTTCCTACTTTGTGAACTCCGCCTCGTCAGAGTCAGACAGAGTCACTTTTCCTAGTGGCTTCAGCTGATAATTGCACGTCTGTGCCGTTTACAGAGTTGTGTTCTTTGACAGAGTTGTCCTTTGCGTCTAACGTTACAGTTTCCTGTTTCTCATCACTTCTTGGAGACATCTCCCCCTCGGCTCCTCTATCCATTCTTCCTTCCCGTAGTCCACTGGTGCTGACCTCAATTATTACGATTTCATCTCCGTTTTGCAGCTGAAATATACTTTCCATGTTTCCCACGTCCTCAGAAACGGCGTTGCTTGCAGTATTGCACCTTGTCCCCTCTTCTGCCATCATTTCTCCTTCGCCTTCGATCAGAGCTATCATCTGCATACCCCCCTCGGCTTCTTGCTCCATCTTGGTTGCCCCACCGAGATCAAACACCACTTCCTGTCCATCAAGTGGTACAAAAGCTTGGGTGGGTGTGCAGGAGAGCTCCACGCTGTTGTCCTGCCCTTGGTTGAAGGAAGCTGTGGATGAAGCACTGTCTTGTGCCTCAGTGTGGAAACGAAAGACGTACGACTTGCCCTGGCTGCCCTTCGTCTCCGGCTGTCTCCCCTCCTGCTTTCTTTCGTCCCACTCATGCAGAAGTGACACCATCCTTCTCAAATCGTCCTCTTTCTCTTCTTTGTCTTGATCACCTTTGTCGATCTGCAACACGAGTGATGTCGTCTCTCCGACTTCAGACGCTGATACGTTGGGAAGCTGAGAGTCAGCGGACGGAGATCCCAGTGATGATGTGTCAACCGCACTGCCGTTTGTTACTGGAACAGCTCCACCACATGCAGTCCCACTGTCAGTAGCTGGTGAGGATTTCTGAACAGCAGATTTTGGTTTGCGCCCCCGTCGGCCCCGAGCTGTCCGTGTGCTTCTCCCCAATATGGGTCTGGTCAGCAGGGAGTTTGGTGGGATGTTGTGTGTCGGTTTGGTGGCCGTAGTCTGCGCGGTGTTGGTGATTATGAACTTGGTGGGCTGTTGTTGCTGGGAAACAGCTGAAAATGGTGCCATCTGTGTCGGTGTTTGGTTGAGAACGGGCTGGAATGCCTGAACAGTCTGAAGCACAGGAAGAGGCTGAAGATCTGGAGCTGCCGGAGGAGTGTTTGCTGTGGAGAGCAGGATTAACCTGGACGGACCACCATTATTGGAGGGACACTGAAAGAGGAGGAAGTTCTGCGACAGGGATGGAGGTGGAGGAGGTGGCGGTGGAGGAACGGGCGCGGGGGATGACAGAGGAATAAGCTGCAAACCGTTGGGTGTCTGAAACATAAAGTAGTTCTGGGAGGTGTTGGGGGGAATATTAAGAGCTGGCTGGGACACAATCAAACTGCCGTTCTTTCCGGAGGCTTCCAGGGTGATGGGATTGAACAGGGTTGTGGTGGTGGTTGCTCCTCCCGAACTGACTCTCACCGCTACACCGTCTTTACTCCCACCACCTGCTGTGACAGGAAGGAAAACACCATTGCCGTGGGTACGGATATGTCTCTGCAAGTACGAGTGTATGACAAACTCCTTGGAGCAGTACGGGCATTTGAAGTCCTTGCGTGAAGAGTGTGTGCGAAGGTGGAGCTGGAGGTTGGAGGAGTGTGTAAAGCTTTTACTGCAGTGTGTGCAATGGAAAGGTCTCTCTCCAGAATGGGTACGCTCATGCTGCACTCAAAGAAATAAGACAAAGAGAGGGAGAATTGAAAAAACAAAAACTAAGCTCAGATGTCAGTTTGAATGACGATATTTACGAGTCTGCGCTGACCTGCTTGAGGTTTGACGTCTGGGAGAAAGACTTGCAGCAGATGGAGCACGTATGAGGCCGCAGCCCCGAATGCATCTGACTGTGCCTCCGCAGGCAGCTGGTGTTCTTGAAAGACTTGCCACACTCTTTGCACACATAAGGCCTCTCACCTGTGTGCTGCCGCAGGTGGTACTGGTAGTGAGAGCTCCATTTGAATGTAAGAGGGCAGTGAGGACACTGGAACGCTCGTACTCCCGTATGTACCTAGGAAGCGGTAAGATGAAAATATTTTTTATTTATTTATTTCTAAAATTTGTTCTTTTTTTTAATTTATTTTTTATTTTTTACAAAACACACAATATAAAACAATCCCATAAATGATAACATACAAAATATACAAAAATGAAAGGTAGCAGAAAGAAAAAATCTTATTATATCTGCCCCTTTTTTCAAACAATTAGTTCAAACAATAATAATCTTCCAGTAACAGAACAAAATGAATAACTTTCTAATTTTCTAACTAATACAATACACATTACGCTACTTCATATATATTTTTTAAAAATTTAGTTTTGATAATTTTCTTAAATGTACACATTGACTTGGCATTTTTAACTTCATTCTCCAAACCGTTCCATGGTGTCCAAATGTCAATATTTTATTCGTAATAGAACATAGATGACAGATCAAAATTTTAATCTGAGTAAATGTAAAATTTTAAAGGAAAAATATGTTGATTCAAAATTTCAGTGTCAACAAATCCCAAAAAAGTTGGGACAAGTAGCAATAAGTGGCTGGAAAAAGGAAATTGAGCATATAACGAACAGCTGGAAGACCAATTAACACTAATTAGGTCAATTGACAACATGATTGGGTATAAAAAGAGCTTCTCAGAGTGTCAGTGTCTCTCAGAAGCCAAGATGGTAAGAGGATCACCAATTCCACCATTGTTGCACAGAAAGATAGTGCAGCAATACCAGAATGGTGTTACCCAGCGTAAAATAGCAAAGACTTTTAAGTTATCATCATCAACCGTGCATAACATCATCAAAAGATTCAGAGAATCTGGAACAATCGCTGTGCGTAAGGGTCAAGGCCGTAAAACTCTACTGGATGCTCGTGATCTCCGGGCCCTTAAACGTCACTGCACCTCAAACAGGAATGCCACTGTCAAGGAAATAACAGAATGGGCTCAGGAATACTTCCAGAAAGCATTGTCAGTGAACACAATCCACCGTGCCATCCGCCGTTGCCAGCTGAAACTCTACAGTGCAAAGAGGAAGCCATTTCTAAGCAAGCTCCACAAGCTCAGACGTTTGCACTGGGCCAGGGGTCATTTAAAATGGAGTGTGGCAAAATGGAAGACTGTTCTGTGGTCAGATGAGTCACAATTTGAAGTTCTTTATGGAACACTGGGACGCCATGTCATCCGGACCAAAGAGGACAAGGATAGCCCAAGTTGTTATCAATGCTCCGTTCAGAAGCCTGCATCACTGACGGTATGGGGTTGCATGAGCGCTTGTGGCATGGGCACATGGGCAAATCTAATTTGCCAAATCTAATTTGGATCCCGACATTCTTTTTAATTACCGCCCAATTTCCCACCTCCCATTTCTGTCTAAAATGCTGGAAAAAGCAGTTGCTGCTCAGCTGCAGGTCCACCTACAACAACACTCCCTGAATGAGAAGTTTCAGTCTGGCTTCCGAGCAGCTCACAGTACTGAGACTGCAGTGTTTCCCCTACCATTATACAAGCGGGGTGCCCCACCCCGCCAACAGAACTGAGCACCCCGCCTACCAAACCGAACTTGCCCCCCCACCCGGCACTGACATAGCACTAAGCTGCACAAAATACAGGCTCTCTAGCTAAAAAGCTAAAGGGGCCTCTTCCCTCAAAAGCTCCCTACCCCTGCTCAAAAACTGTTTGTACAAGCTTTGCTCAGACATGTCTCCGTCCCTCCCCATCAACAAAATTATGGATGAGATGAGCACCCCGCCATGGCAAGTTAACTAGGGGAAACACTGGACTGCATTGCTGAGAGTTACCAATGATGTCCTCATGGCTGCTGACACTGGTTCTCCCTCCATCCTTGTCCTCCTTGACCTCACTGCAAATTTCGACACTGTGGACCATAGTATCCTCCTCCACCGTCTTCATGTGGAGGTCGGTCTCTGTGACACTGTCCTGGACTGGTTCAAATCTTTCCTCTCCAATAGGCTGGAATGTGTTAGTCTTGGCAATGCCACGTCCCAGACAGTCTGTGTCTCCTGTGGTGTCCGTTTTCCCTCTACATGCTGCCTTTGGGTCAAATTATTAATCAGTTCAACATTTCTTTTCAGTTATGCCGACGATACACTGCTTTACATCAGGACTGGAGGATCATCGTCATCCCCATTGTCCTCTCCATCTTCACTCACTGCCCTCTCTACCTGCCTGGAGGAGATAAGGGCATGGATGAATCAGAACTTTCTTCAATTAAACTGCTCCAAGACTGAGGCCATATTGATTGGGACCCCGGCCCTCACCAGGTACGAACATCAACTATAACAACAATTTCCTTTTCTGGACAAGACATCCCCCTCTCCACCTGTTACAAATCTTGGAATAAAAATGGACTCTCATCTTATATTTGAAAATCACATTAAGCATCTGTTTAAAACCTGCTTCTTCCATCTTTGAAACATCTCCAGACTTCGCCCATCTCTAACTTTTTCTGATGCTGAGAAACTCGTCCATGCTTTGGTCTCCTCCAGGCTCGACTACTGCAACTACCTGTTTATTGGAATCCCTGGCAAAAGCCTTCAGAAGCTTCAATATATTCAGAACAGTGCAGCAAGGATTTTGTTGAGAGTTCGTAAATTTGAACATATTACGCCCATTCTCCATAACCTCCATTGGCTTCCTGTCACCTACAGAATTCAGTACAAAACTGCTCTCATTACACACCAATGCTTACACGGAACTTCACCAGATTATCTAAAGGACATTCTTACACCATATTCATCCACCCGGTCTCTACGATCACAGAACAGTAATCTCCTTCACATTCCACGAACCAAATTAAGGACCATGGGAGACCGGGCATTCTGTGTGGCTGCCCCCCGCCTAAGGAACTCCCTCCCTGACTACCTGAGAGCTCCACAGTCACTGGTTGACTTTAAACAAGGCTTAAATACCTTCTTTTTAAGCGAGCCTACTCTGCCTCCACATGATTTTACCTTTAATCTTAGTTGATACTATCAATTGATTTTACTTGATTTTATCACTTGTTTTTATTTGATCTTTGATTTTTGTTGCACTTTGTAGCACTTTGAGATTTTCGTTAATGAAAAGTGCGTTATAAATTAAATTCATTATTATTATTATTAGCTTGCATGTCTGGAAAGGCACCATTAATGCAGAGAACTATGTTCAGGTTCTAGAACAACATATGCTCCCATCTAGACGTCATCTCTTTCAGGGAAGACCCTGCATTTTTCAACAAGATAATGCCAGACCACATTCTGCAGCAATCACAACATCATGGCTACGTAGGAGAAGGATCCGGTACTGAAATGTCCAGCCTGCAGTCCAGATCTTTCACCTATAGAGAACATTTGGTGCATCATAAAGAGGAAGGTGCAACAAAGAAGGCCCAAGACGATTGAACAGTTAGAGGCCTGTATTAGACATGAATGGGAGAGCATTCCTATTTCTAAACTTGAGAAACTGGTCTCCTCTGTCCCCAGACGTCTGTTGAGTGTTGTAAGAAGAAGGGGGGATGCCACACAGTGGTAAAAATGGACTTGTCCCAACTTTTTTGGGATTTGTTGACGCCATGAAATTTTGAAACAACATTTTTCCCTTAAAATGATACATTCTCTCAGTTTAAACTTTTGATCTGTGATTTGTGTTCTATTCTGAATAAAATATTAGATGTTGGCACCTCCACATCATTGCATTCAGTTTTTGTTCACAATTTGTTTAGTGTCCCAACTTTTTTGGAATCCGGTTTGTACAAATACGTCTGTCCCCTTAAGATTATAACAACTTTGTCTTTTAACAAAATGCATTTGATATTTAAAGGTAATGCGTTATTCTGAGCCCTATACATACCGTATTTCCGACGTTTAAGTCACAGTTTTTTCCGTAATTTGCATGTCCTGTGACTTATACGGCGAAGCAATATATAATTATATATTTTAGGTTCTAAGTCTTTGTATGTTGTCATATTTTAATGTATTTGTTCATTTGACTGTATATTATGTCCATTTTGTGTGTGAGTTGTTTCATTGATTTGTAACTTGTCATCTCCTGAGTTCATCTAAGTTTTTCCAGATCCTTCAGTTCTTTTATTATTTTAGCTTGAGACCCTTCATGTGTTTTGATCCAGATGTTTCCATTTCTTGTCCATATCGAGGCTATTTTTTCAGTTTTTTTTAAACCACCTTACCTCACGTGCAATATTTCCATTTTTTTGGGTTAGATGTTCATTTATGTAACTTAATATGGGTCTGGTCCCTCCTTAGATGTTAATTTATGTAACTTAATGTAATTTATGTAGGGTTCACAAAAAAACTCAGGCAGTTGCGACAGGCTGATGGCAACCGATTACAACTACACAATCACGGAACGGTCAAATTATCGTATTTTTGGCCTTTTTTCGGGATTATTGATCGTACATCGTACAGAGGGCAAAATTGTCGTACAAATACGATAATTATCGTACACCTGGCAACACTGGCTATTGCTCTGTTGCTCCAACGATGACGTCACCGGAACCCCAAAATATGTGAAATAGTTTTTAATAAATTAAACTTCAAACTTAGCTGCAAAGCTGTTAAAAATTATGATATTTCACCACCAAATAAAGTTACAGTAAATACCATATACTGCTTGATTTCTTGATATTCCCTTTTTGTTTTTTTCCGACGACTTTTGGATAAATACTTTAGGCAGCAAACCTGAATTTCATACATGCTGCAGTTGCTGAAAGGATATGACAGAAGGCCGAGTTCAAGTTACACATAGTGGTTTCAATAGTTGCAATTTTTTTTTACTTATTGTTTACTGTTAAAACAATGTATATTTCTTCTACAAGATCTAGTATCAATTAAATCATCTATTAAACTGCCAGTTAAAGGTGCGCTACCAAATCTGAACAAAGTACAGCAACAATTTATTGACAGAATGACAACAGCTCTCACCAACCGCCTAAAAATAGATGCTATTATTTTTCCCAACATGTAAAAATCCTAAAATATATATATATATATACATTTGTTTTCCATTATCAATTTAATGCAAGAAGAGTGGCCCTCAGTATAACAACTGGCATAAATTGATCAATTTTATCCAAAGATTGTTTCAGCTGAAGTGTTGTGCAAGACCTTCAACACAAAAGTCCTCACACAGTCCGTCACTGCATTTACACCTTCTGTACCTTAACTAAAAACAAAGAGACCCACCCGCTGATGAATGGAGAGCAGCGAGGACCTCTTGAAGCTCTTTCCACACTCGGTGCAGCGGTAAGGTCTTTCTCCAGTGTGATCCCTCATGTGGTACTTCAGCCCAGAGGAGCCTTTGAAGGCTTTTCCACATTCTGAACAACGATACGGCCTCTCTGTACACAATTATAAAGTGAACACAAATTGTAATATGATGTAAATAAAAAAGGGGAAAAAAGGCAAATCACTTTTAACAGCTTAAGACCTCTGATTACTACCGGTAATAATGTATTCTCTACTCTAAAGCAGGGGTTCTCTCAGTTTTCTGTAATAATTTGAAGAAGTGGTGATGCATTTATGTTCATTATCAGAGTCAGAGATTCTTTATTGTTATTCACACCACATGTGGTACATGTGATGGAACGAGATTATGTACACAGGGTTCCGTTACATCCAACAATAAAATGTAAAAGAAAAATAGTAATAACATCTAAGATATGAACTAAGAAAAACAAACTAAAAATACACTAAGCACTAATAGCATAAAAACATTACTTTGAACAGCAGCACGAACATGAGTCTGTGTGAGCAGATGAGCAACATGAAACCAGCAACATGAAACAGATCAGCAGCAACATGAAACAGATCAGCAGCAACATGAAACAGATCAGCAGCAACATGAAACAGATCAGCAGCAACATGAAACAGATCAGCAGCAACATGAAACAGATCAGCAGCAACATGAAACAGATCAGCAGCAACATGAAACAGATCAGCAGCAACATGAAACAGATCAGCAGCAACATGAAACAGATCAGCAGCAACATGAAACAGATCAGCAGCAACATGAAACAGATCAGCAGCAACATGAAACAGATCAGCAGCAACATGAAACAGATCAGCAGCAACATGAAACAGATCAGCAGCAACATGAAACAGATCAGCAGCAACATGAAACAGATCAGCAGCAACATGAAACAGATCAGCAGCAACATGAAACAGATCAGCAGCAACATGAAACAGATCAGCAGCAACATGAAACAGATCAGCAGCAACATGAAACAGATCAGCAGCAACATGAAACAGATCAGCAGCAACATGAAACAGATCAGCAGCAACATGAAACAGATCAGCAGCAACATGAAACAGATCAGCAGCAACATGAAACAGATCAGCAGCAACATGAAACAGATCAGCAGCAACATGAAACAGATCAGCAGCAACATGAAACAGATCAGCAGCAACATGAAACAGATCAGCAGCAACATGAAACAGATCAGCAGCAACATGAAACAGATCAGCAGCAACATGAAACAGATCAGCAGCAACATGAAACAGATCAGCAGCAACATGAAACAGATCAGCAGCAACATGAAACAGATCAGCAGCAACATGAAACAGATCAGCAGCAACATGAAACAGATCAGCAGCAACATGAAACAGATCAGCAGCAACATGAAACAGATCAGCAGCAACATGAAACAGATCAGCAGCAACATGAAACAGATCAGCAGCAACATGAAACAGATCAGCAGCAACATGAAACAGATCAGCAGCAACATGAAACAGATCAGCAGCAACATGAAACAGATCAGCAGCAACATGAAACAGATCAGCAGCAACATGAAACAGATCAGCAGCAACATGAAACAGATCAGCAGCAACATGAAACAGATCAGCAGCAACATGAAACAGATCAGCAGCAACATGAAACAGATCAGCAGCAACATGAAACAGATCAGCAGCAACATGAAACAGATCAGCAGCAACATGAAACAGATCAGCAGCAACATGAAACAGATCAGCAGCAACATGAAACAGATCAGCAGCAACATGAAACAGATCAGCAGCAACATGAAACAGATCAGCAGCAACATGAAACAGATCAGCAGCAACATGAAACAGATCAGCAGCAATCAGCAGCAAATGAAACAAATCAGCAGCAACATGTGATTTTTTTCACAGTGATTATTCTAGTTAAATATTCATTATGTGAATAAGTAAGTTTTAAAGAGGTTTTTGATACTGTTATCTCAAAAATGTAATTTTTGGAAGTTGAAATTAAAAATTGTGTTAATTAAGTGTCTTGAATGAAAAATACCCCATGTTTAAATGTTTAAAAGTATAAAAACTGTATTAACACTATTAAATAACAAGTCTTACATATTTATGTTACACAAATATTTCCAAGGCATTAGACACAAAATGAAGACAATTATTTAATAAACATGAAGGTCATAAGGGGGTCCCTGAACCCAAAATGATTGAGAACCCCTGCTCTAAAGGACAGAGAATTGCTCTAAGTGTTGTTTTACATAACGTGTTTTTGGATCGTAAGAACTGAATTTCAGTTTATTCTATTAATTTAGTGCTAAGTGACCAAAATAATCCTCTCTGGATCTCGACACTAAATGGAGAAAGGAAACAAGTTCTTTATACAGGTAGTCCCCGACTTACGAGCGCTCTTAATTACGAGGTTCCGGACTTACAAATATGCATCTCATTTATTTATTTTTTATAAATGAATACATGTACAGTCACCAAGCACTTAGCCTATCCTAACACAGTTTTTAAAGATGAATGAGTGAGTTGAATTGTCTCCCTTTCACATAAGAGAAAGTACTGTAGCTCCCTTTATGTGAATGGAGCCTGCTGGGGAGGAGGGAGACAATTCAACTCACTCCTTAACTGTGTTAGGATAGGCTAAGTGCTTGGTGACTGTACAGTACTGTACATTTATCTATTTATAAATAATAAATAGATAAATGTACAGTACTGTACAGTCACCAAGCACTTAGCCTATCCTAACACAGTTTTTAAAGATGAAGGAGTGAGTTGAATTGTCTCCCTCCTCCCTGCAGGCTCCATTCCCATAAAGGGAGCTAGCTCCCTTTATGTGAAAGGGAGACAATTCAACTCACTCCTTCATTTTTAAAAACTGTTTAGGATAGGCTAAGTGCTTGGTAACTGTACAGTACTGTACATGTATTCATTTCTAAAATAATAATAATAATTAAAAAAATTTTTTTTTTTTGGGTGATCCTACTTACGAATTTTTGACATACGAACGGCCCGTAGGTACGGAATTCGCTTGTAAGTCAGGGACTACCTGTACAGTCTAAATCAATCCAGTCCAATAATATGATCCATTTTCTGCACTGGAAATGAGATGCTGCTTCAAGTGGAGGAGTTGAAGTATTTCAGAGATTTGTTCACAGTGAGGGAACAATGGCGCATGAGATCAACAAATGGACCAGTACAGCTTCTGCAGTATTGGGTTCGTCAGTGCCGGTCCGTTGCGGTGAAGAGGGAGTTCACCTGCGAGGATAAACTCTCTCATTACCAGCCGTCTACATTCCTACCCTCACATACGGTCACAAACTGAGTAGTGACCAGAAGAATGAGATCTCGGATACAAGTGGTTGAACTGTTTGCTCTGCAGGGTAGCTGGGCTCACTTGTAGATGGGGTGAGAAGTTCAGTTATATGGGAAAAACTTGGGGTAGAGCCACTTCTCCTCCACATCGATAGGAACCAGTTAAGGTGGTTCTCCATAGGGAGATTTTCTGGTCATATTCAAATGGTAGTAGACCAGACCCCAGGGAAGACTCAGGACACACAGGACAGGCTGTCTTTCAGCTGGCCTGGGAACGCCTTGGAATCTTCCCGGAAGAGCTGGAAGAGATGTCTGGGCCACCCTGCTCAAGCTGCTGCCCCGTGACCCGACTCCAGAACAAGTGGCAGATAATGGACGGATGAACAATCCAAGTGAATTAAACACCATCAGATTGTCAACTTGCAAAATTTGCCTAATGAAACAAATACATTTAACTGTGATTAAATCCTCTATAATCGTAGAGGCAGTTCCCTATCTTTTTTTCTCCGTTACAAAAAGTGAACATCTGTGGTTAATCCAGATGTTTCCATGCAGCACATCCTACAGCTTACTTCAGTGTTGGAGCATCCTCAGCAACGCAGCACTGATGCGTGCAGACTGTTTTGAGACAGGTTTCGTTTTCTCCTCCTGATGATGATGTGCTGCTGCAGTGGGAACACTGGCTGAAATAATAATTTAAATATATACAGTATATATATTTTACCTCCAGCAGCAGGAATGCTCTTGCTGGTTCCTGCCTTTTTTTGAGCTCTGGTCAGTTTAGGCGGGTGCTCCTCTTGTTCCTCGCGAACAGCTATGATGTCGATGTGGATCTCTCTCTGGCCCTCCTGTTGCTTGTCGGCCTGGCCGGGAGAGGATGGCAAGGGGAGAGACAGGGACAGGGATGGAGGACACACTATTTCAGCCTCCGCCTCGGCCAGGAGGCGCTGCTCCGGGGTGTGTGAGTGTTGGTGGGTGAGGAGTGACGAGAGAAGAGGGAAAGAACGGTCGCAGGCGGAGCAGCTGAACTGGGAGCGGCACTGTGATGACAGAGAGTGCATCTGGGGAAACAAAAACAGATAATACCCTGATGCATGCTCAATAATCCAGGTAGAAAAATCTAAAAAAGCTAAGTCTGGTCCTCTGGACTTTAAAAAAAACAAAACAAAAAAAATTGTAGAAACGTTTCGCAAACAACCATCAGGGTGCTAACGATCCATCGTCAGGCTGATGGTCCTCCTTGATCATGTGAGCAGCTGGTTTCGGCTGTCATCAGCCAACTGGTTGATCCACTGTGAGAGAGTGCTATTTAGAAGACTGAGCTGAATACAGCAGCTCAGACTGAGGAAGTCTTTCGGACGAAAGACGAAACGTTTCTACAATTTATTTCATTTTGTTTTTTTGAATGTCCAGAGGACCAGACTTAGCTTTTTTAGAAAAACAGATACAGTAATGTCCATAGAAACTGTGAGTCCTGGCTTTTGATACGAAGTCCAGTAGTTCTCACCAGCGACACGTGTCTATTGAGGCCTCCGCTGGTCTTGAAGGTCTTACTGCAGTGGCCACATGACAGCCCTGCCCATGTGGTTCTGGCCTCTGGCTGAACAGGCTCAGAGCTCTGAGTCACCTCTGTGAAGCGCTGCAGCAGGTCCAACTGGGCCTGGGTGGTGTCCACATTCTGAGGAGAAACCAAAAGAAAGCAACATATTTTAAACACGAAGACCTTCGGCTTGAAAGAAATAAGACAAAATGTGAAGAAAAACACTGGATCAACAACAGTGGGGGGGGGGGGAATAAAGTGTTTGCACAGGACTATGAACTACAACATGTCCAATTGGAAGAAGTTTTTTTTTGCAGTTACAATTTTGCTTGATTGCAATTACTGTACTGTAATCCCTCGGCACCAATCAGGTGGAGTGGTGGCAGAGGTTAAAAAAGATGAGCCTATGGTACAGAGGTTGCTGGTTCAAATCCACTCAACCATTACCGTATTTTCCGGACTATACTATAGGTCGCGGCTTTTTATCATTTTTTCATGGCCTGCGACCTATAGTCAGGTGCGACCTATATATGGCTTTTTATAAAATAAGCTGATTTGTAATCATTTATTAACAAAAATTAAACTGAGACACACTCTTACAATAATGTCAGCTAACAAATATATTTTTAGGTGTTTATCCTGCTAAAATTATTCATTTATTAAAGAAAAGTTCAGCTCAGACACATATTTGCTATAATTTTTTATCAAACAATTAATTGTTTTTAAGTGTTAATCTTCTTAAAAGCCTTGCTGTGCGCTCCTGTGGAAGAGACATTTGCAGCAGAGCTAAACACGGTCCACATTTTGACGTAGGTGCGACCTATATTCAGGTGCGACCTATACAGGTATATGGATTTTTCCAATTCTTTGGCAATAATTGGACAATGCGACCTATACTCGGGTGTGACCTATAGTCCAAAAAATACGGTACATCAAACATTAATGTAGGAAGGGTGAAGCATCCACAACTACCTCCACCCTCATTTACCCCCCTTTGGGCCTTTAACCCCCTAGCTGCTCCCCAGGTGCCCTAGGTGGCAGCCCTCTGCTCCACACACAGGGGTAGCGCGGTGATTGGTGGTTGCATCAGGAAGGGTATACAGTAGTCCCTCGCTACTTCACAGTTCGACTTTTGCGGACTCGTTCTTTCGTGGTTTTTCAAAGTTGGATTGTACACATGACACAATTGTCAATTGTAATATTACTCACGTGATTAGGACAGTATGAGATACAGCAAAAAGTAAAAAATAAAAAAAAACTTTGGGCATGCGCTGTCATTTTGTAGTTTTCTCTCAGTAAGCCTACATTGTATTTTGTCAGTCAAAAGGACTACATTACCCAGAAGCCAAAAGTGCACTACCCAGAATTCCCAACAGTGCGTCCAGCTGAAATGGAGGGAAAGTTTTGATCCGATCTGAAAAAAATTCAGTCCTTATTCATAGTGAATTTGGCGCTCAGTGGATGCAAAGAGCCGTACGGAACAGACAGGGAATTGGACCAGAACTGGACTTTCAGCATCATCAGTCAATCTGAGTGCTGCTTGCCGGTCCAGGGAGCCTCTCTGGCAGGGTTGCTTGTAGGTCCAGTGTTTTCTCCGGCGCTCACTGGGACTTTTTTCATCCGGATTTGGACTCGATCTGGACCAATGTGTGGTTTGGTTTGCAGTACGTAGCTACTGTGCAGTACATGTACGAATGTTTTTAAAATTATGTAGGTTAAAGGCCCCCTCATAGCTCTGCGTTCGGCCGTACGCCGCACTACGCCGTACGTACGCCGTACGTACGCAGAGGCACAAGCATACCATGTACGGGCCAAGCTCAAATTTTACGTCCGCGTACGCAAACGCGTTGTCTCGCAATAAACTGCCCGGCGCCAGACTGTTTTGTATGTGACACAAATTTATTAAATTCCTCTTCTTCATCCCTGATCTGGACTTTTCTTTTGTTTTTTTGCCAAAAGTCAAGTGATCGCTTCCTCCTCCGCTGACTCCATGACTGAAAGGATGAGGAAATGGATGAATTTGTCACGAGCGAATTAAACTCGTGTTCAACGTGGCTGCGTGAGGTTCTTCAAAATTTCCTGGTGGGCTGCAGGACCAGTCCAGCGCTCCCTGTTTTTTTTTATTTTTTAGAACTTTTTAATAAGATATAACACAGCTGCGGCTGAAGCTGTGTGAAGCTGCCGGCTCGCCTTTTTTCTCCCCCCCCCCAACCTGTCAATCAATTCAGTAGGCGTGTCAGCAAATGACCAATCAGCGAACGCTCTGCGCTGTGAATTTGGAGCGAAAACGCGAGAACGAACGCAGAGCTGTGCGGGCGAACGCGCACGCACAGAACGCGCGCGTAGTACGGCCTAACGCAGAGCTATGGGGGGGCCTTAAGAGTTTGGAACATTGCACGAGTGTGGGAAGGGTCTATAATAGGGGTGCACCGATTGCAGGAAACGTAACACCCGCAATAAACAAGGGACTATTGTACAGCGAGTTTGCTTGCTGTGGCCACCCCTGAAGAAGGGAGCAGCTGAAAGAAATTTGTGATTGCAAATCTGTCATGCTTAAAGACCGTGTAAAGTGAATTTCAACATTTTCTTAAATAAACATTATAAATGTGATAATTGTAATCTTGTAAATGAGTAAAAAGTCTCAAAATTGTAGCTCAATTAATTTTGGAGTTATAGATCAAACTGTGTATAAAGATATTTCTGTTTCAGGATTTTTTAGGCGTGGTTTAAATGTGTCCGTGTTTCGTCACACGGTATAAAGCCCCACCCCCTGCAGCTCCAGCCGTATAAATGCGTTCTTCGCATCGGTGGAGCCGTTCACTCGCGAATCGCAGATAGCATCAGATAGCAATAGCATAGATATTTTGTTCATTGTTAGCTAGCTAATCAATTATGCCTCGTTCGTGCATCTTCCCTGGATGTCGCAATGGTCAGGGCACCCGTACAAATCATAACGTGTTTTTATACCGCGTGGTTTTATACCGAGTATCTGTAATGCCTGGATAGGTCAATGGATAAAGCGTTTGCCTTCCGTCCCAAACCTTATGGGTTCAATTCCCGCATGGTACAACTTTTTTTTTTTTTTTATTCATTCCAGATTAAAAACACACAAGAAAACTATTTACAAAAACAGCGTAACTCTTGGAAAAAGTAGCTGCTGTTACAGACAGAACTCAGATAAAAACAGAGCAGGTTTACTGGCTCTGCTCCTGTCTGCCTCTCCACACACAGCTCAGCTGCAGGCCGCAGTACTGCGCTGAAACCACGCCCACGCGCTGACACGCCCCCACAGTTTCAGACCAAGGGAAAATTATGTTTTTTCATGATTTTTGAGACTTAATTTTATAAGGAAAACAATGTTTTTAATCAGTCAGATTTATATGGGTGATTAATAACACATTATTTATGCCATGTGACAAACTAAAAACACACATTTAATTTCACTTTACACGGTCTTTAATAAAAGTGGGCACAGTGGTTTGAAAGCTTGTCGGATGATGAATTTCCCGATTAATTAAATGTTTTCCTACATGGAGGAAAAAGTTCTTACTCATACATGAAGTGTAGGATGTTGGCGGTTTGTTATTCATGCATGTGAAACGTGGAATGGTTCCATTTCCTACTTACAGCATTGCTGCCATCTGCACCTTGTGTCAAACCGAAGAGCACCTCGGCTGTGTGTCCGCCTTCACCCACAGTGGTAGTCTCCACCACCTCCTCAAAGTCAGCCAGCAGGTGTCCAGCTCCCACAAGCCCTTCCCCAACTTCCATCTCTGCCCCTTGTGTTGCTTCCCCACTGGCTCCATGTTCCTCTGGAGCCATATGAATGGCCTGGTGCTCCTCCAGGTCAGTCCGCGAGCCAAACGCGTGGCTGCAGCTGCCACAGCTGTACAGCAGCACAGTGGCCCCGGTGTCAGTGCTCAGGTGAACCTCTGTCCCGATGGCCCGAGATGCGCACGCGTCCCCCTCAGAGGGAGTGAGGGCGAGCTGGGGGAGAAGGCCTGGAGTCTGACCAGAGGAAGTGGTTGACAGGAACACTTCTTCCATCCTCATGCCAACTCCATCTGTGCCCTCCTGGCTCACAAACTCCACCATGTCCGTCAACATCGATGATGTCACTTCCTCTGTCCCAACCACCACTTCAACGATGGGCACCTCGTTTCTCTTACGTCCATCCTCTCCCCTCTTGCCCTCCTTGGCTCCTGCATTAAGGTTGGAGTGCGAGTTCTTGTGCAGTGCCAGGTTCGATGAATGCGTGAAGCTCCGTCCACATTCGCTGCAGACGTACGGCCTCTCGCCGGTGTGTATCCTCATGTGCTGCCTCAGGTTTGTCGACTGAGTGAACGACTTGCTGCACACCGAGCACGTGTAAGGCTTGAGGCCAAGGTGGACATTCTTGTGTCGCCTCAGACTGCTCGAGTTCTTGAAAGCCTTTGGGCAAGTGTCACAGGGGTACGGGCATTCTCCAGTGTGCTGACGCAGGTGGTACTGGTAGTGAGAACTCCATTTGAAGGTCAGGGGGCAATAGGGGCACAAGAAAGTACGGACTCCAGTGTGAACGCTCTGATGGACCTGAGGACACATGAAAATGGTTAAACATCTCCCTTAAAAAAATAAAATACCGTAAAAGCCTTAATTGGATTTCTCACCTGGAGAAGAGATGAGCGTTTGAAAGCTTTGCCACAGTCTTGGCATTTATACGGCTTTTCTCCTGAGTGTGACCTGCAAAAATAAACTAGCCATTTAGGAAAAAAATGTAAATCTTTACTGACAATTATTTGAAACATGAAATAAAACATTTAAACAGAAATTGCTTTAAAAAAAAATGCTAACTTCTGCAGCTGTTATGAATTTCACACTGTTTTCCTGAAACATAAGAGTCCACCGCTGAAGAGAAATCAGTGATAATAAAATTGCTTGTACCTTTGTGCATGTTCATTTATCTGAAGTGTTAGCAATAACTCGTGAACCAGTGACTGGATGTGAACATAACTCAGAAAGTTATCATTAGATGTACATCTACAATTGACTAATTCCTGGAGCCAACCCTATTCAAGATGGCCGCCACAGCCAAACAACCTTAGGAAACACAATACAGTAATAGCTGCATCTCATTTAGTTTTTACACAGATTTAGCTAAATTCCGGTGTTATCTCCCGACACACACTCTATAAACATCTTGATCAAGAATATAGGGATGTCATGAAAAATCATTAGAAAAATGGTTTAACGTTGTCATTGGGGAACAAACAATTCAGACATCACCCTGAGCGTTTAGAGGATGGAATACAGTTTATAGGAAAAATGTAAAAGATGGATAAAGGCCGACCTCATGATCAGCTGAATACAACGGTGATAAACAGGAACAGCCACATTCTTCTGTACGAAGGTAACTGCAGGTAAATCCTCCAATTTTGGTCATAACTATATTGTATGCTTAATGCTTAAAGCTAGTTCTTTGTTTTGTGGGTTTCTTATGTAGATATACTTGTATGTTGTAACTTCTGGTTGCGTAAGTTTAGTCATAAACTTAAAACTAAACTGATTGTACAAAGTGTTTAATAAGCTGTGTAATGTCAAATTTATGCTCTTAGTACATACTGAATTTCACTGTAAATTCTTGCCCCGTGTCGCTCTGTGGCATGAAAACATCTGCTGCAAAACTATTTGAAATTACAGTAGTCGCTCGCTCTATCGCGGTTTGTTTATCGCAGACTCGCTCTGTCACGGTTTTTCAAAATAAGATCGGACATGACACACAACTGGCTGGTTGATGGATGAGCCGCACGATCGGCATGGAATTTTTATTGAAAATAAATTATTTAAAATTATTTAGCACCCGCTGCAGGATAAACTTCCTGCTGCAGCTGATCAGCTGTTCTCTGTGCAGAGTGGAGATGTGGGCATGGCCAAGAGCGCTTGCAGGTGGCTGAGAGCAGCAGAGGCAGAGAGCTGAAATCATGACATTCTGTTCTCTTTTAGAGAGTTTAGAAACACTGTTTAGAATATTGCAACTGTGGGAAGGGTTTAAAACACAATATATATATATATATATATATATATATATATTCTAAAATAAATTACTGCTTACTAAATGTACTAATACTGTATCCCTATTAGCGGTTTTTCACTTCTCATGGGTGTTCAGGGATAACGGGGCCAAGATGGTGTAGGGGCAGCCGACTTGGGACCCGAAGGTCCTGGGTTCGATCCCCAGTCGTTGCACATCTTGTGGTGTCTCTGAGCAAGACACCCAATCCCAAATTGCTCCCCAAGCAATTACATAGCTTCCCACTACTCCACCTGGGTGTATCCCAGGTGCGATGGGTTAAATGCAGAGACAATTTTGTCTTTGTATGGGAACATACAATGATGACAACACATAGCACTTTATTATTATTTATTATAAACGAGGGACTACTGTATTAGTAAACTTTACTCNCCTCTTCTTTACCTTAATGTTGGCTGATAAGGCAGAAATGTCACTAAATGCCTCAGGTAACGCTGTGAGCTTCACTACCTTTTTTGTTTGTATGTTTGTCAGAGGTTAGCTCACCCTGGGTTACGTTTCAGCATGGGTGGAGTGATCTGTTTACATCATGTCAATTCTAATTTACATGTTTACACTGAGAGTTGATACAAGTTTAGAATGTGACGGATTTCCCCCCCCAAGTGATGTTTCGAGCATAAACTACCATTAACCATTCAGAGCAGTGCCATAGGAGTGTGTTTTCACATAGGTGTACCGTTGGTGGTAGAGCAGTGCGGAGGAGCCTTTGAAGGCCTTGGGGCAGAGGTTGCAGCGGTACGGTCTCTCGTTGTTGTGGCTCCTCTGATGGTGAGTCAGCCTGGACGACCACCTGAAGCTCTTCCCACAGTCCAGACACTGAAAGGGGTGTTCCGACTGCGGAGCCGATCCGGACGCAGATGACGTCACCATGTCCAGAACCACGTCCTCTCCACCGTCCACTACCTCCTTGTCTTCCTCCACCAGGTCTCCTCTCTCCACGTCCTCCTCACCATCCTCTCCTGAACCAAGATGGGGTGGGAAAGAGGACAGGGAGTTAGTGGACTGGGTGGGTAAGAGATCTGCTTGCACCACCAGGGCCACGGAGTTCGCCATCACCAAATCTTGTCAATCTGGTGGCAGAGGGGATTTCTTTGGACGCAAGTGGGGATCAGTTTTGTGGCAGCCTCATAGTTCACCCTTCCTTCATGTTTTCTTCTGTGATCAACTTTCACTCCTGGAAACTGCAGCTGTCACCCCCAGAGTGGAGAGGCTCGGAGATGGGTCTGACATGAAGTGAAATGTAAACAACAAGGTGGTGTAAGTCCTGGGAAGAATGTCCCCTTTAAATTCTCCCCCCTCCCTCGTCTCGTGCCTGAAGCAGGAGCTGGTCCTCCCTCCGGCCGTGAGCTCCCTGTTCGTCCCCGCAGTGCGGTGTTGATAATCCTCACGAACCGGAAACCGCTAAAACACACATTTTGACACGATTAGGTCATAAACTACGTCTACGCTGGTCAGAGTAGCTAGCCAGCAGGAAACACACACATCTGATTTTCAGTCTCAGCAAAAAGAAGCCAGTGGCCTGTTCAAACAAAGCTAACGATGCAAAAATAACGTCGTCAAACTGCTCGCTAGGTGGACGAAGCCGAGCCCAACCGGTACTCACCGTGCACTTCTAACTCATCCTCGAGCCATATTGTAATAATTGTTGCAGTAAGACGCTGGATGCTGGAGTGCTAATCCACACAACCTTAACAATAAAAACAGCGGCGCAAACTAACAGTAGTCCTCCGCCCTTCCAAGAACGACGACGCTGATTGGCTGCGCGGGCGTAACAAAGAGCGACTGCGATTGGCCAGAAGGTTTAATGGACACATAAACGTTCTTAAACCTCACATTAATTATTAATATTATACTAATTTAACTGAAATTCGTTTCAAAAGCGTTCAAAAAAGAATATTAAAATTATTTAAGGCTGATTCACGATACTTTACTTACAAAACTGTATCCATCAAGCCGCTGAGACTTCTGGGTAATGTAGTAGGTTGTATCATTCTGCAGTAACCCTGACTTAATAAGCAAATACTGTATAACACAGCATTAATATGCATTTTAAATAATCAAATGAATTTTAGAGGTAATACTGTATATCAAAGTCAACTTTATTGTCAGAACTGCAATATGTACTGGACATACACAGGATTGAAATTGCGTTTCTCTCAGTCCCTCGGTGCAACAGTGACCATTTAAACACTGAAACATATAATAAACATAAGCATAAATAGTAAAAGTGTAACACTGTCCTGAGTTTTTGCATAGTGGTGCAAAAGTATGAAAATTTACACCAACACTAAAACTAAAACTAAAACACTAAACATTTAATGAACATAATACTGTCCTGAGTTTTTGCATACTAGTATTAAAAAAGTATAAAAAGTATTACTATAAAATAAAATAAAGGTTCTAGCATTGACATTTGCAAAGTGGCAAAGCAGCATATGAGTTAATGTACACAGTATATGTATGAGGTAGTAGTTGATGTTGGTATAGAGGCAAAAGTGGCATATGCAGTAAGGCACATTGGGCATCCTTAAATAAGGCTGGTCAGAGAATACTGTATATGTATCAGCAGTGGTGTAGATATAAAAGTAGTGTAAATGTAAACAGTAGTAATAAATGTAAGCAGTAGTAATAAATGTAAACAGTATTAATAAATGTGAACATTGAATGTAAGCAGTAGTATGTAAACAGAGAATGTAAACAGTATGACTATAGGCAGTGATGTAATACAAACATTAGTGCAAATATGAGAAGTAGTGCAAACTGAATGAGCACATGACCGAGAGTTTAGTGAATAACCCGTTTGATGACACAGAGTCTAGTGTTAAAATCTTTGTGTTGTGTGGTAATGTGTGAGAAAGTTTTTTGTGTTAAGGCAGTTCAAATGGGAGGGGGGGCAGAGCAGGCAGAGTGTTTAGCATTCTGACTGCCTGATGAACAGAGCTGTCTCTCAGTCTGCTGGTTCGAGCCTGGAGACTTCTCAGTCTCCTCCCTGATGGCAGCAGTCTGAAGCAGCTGTGTAGTGGGTGTGTGGGATCACCTGCCATGCAGAGGGCTTTCCGAGTGAGGCGTTGCTGTGTAAGTCCTGCAGTGAGGGGAAGGAGGTGCCGACGATCTTCTCAGCTGCTCTCACGATGCGCTGGAGGCTCTTGCGGCAGGATGCAGTACATGCACCAAACCACACAGTGATGCAGCTTGTCAGGACACTTTCTATGGCACCTCTGTAGAAGGTGCACATGATGGGGGTTGAAGCTCCAGCCCTTTTCAGCTTGCGGAGAAAGTAGAGACGCTGGTGAGCCTTCTTGGCCAGTGATGCAGTGTTCCTGCTCCAGGACAGGTCCTCTGAGACATGCACTCCGAGGAACTTGGTGCTGTCCACTCTCTCCACTGTGGTGCTGTTGATGGTCAGAGGGGCATGTTGGGCATCCCTCTTCCTGAAGTCCACAACAATCTCCTTTGTCTTCTCCACGTTGAGAGTGAGATTGTTGTGTCCGCACCACAAGGCCAGGCGGCTCACCTCGTTCCTGTAGTCCGTCTCATCGTTGTTGCTGATGAGACCCACCACTGTTGTGTCGTCCGCAAACTTGATGAAGTGGTTGGAGCTGTATGATGGTGTGCAGTCGTGTGTTAGCAGGGTGAATAGAAGGGGGCTCAGCACACATCCTTGTGGGGCCCCTGTGTTCAATGTGATGGTGCTAGATGTGTTACTCCCGACCCGTACTGTCTGTGGTCTCCCGGTCAGGAAGTCTAGCAGCCAGTTACACATTGAGGTGTTCAGCCCCAGACTGTCCAGTTTAAGGATGAGCTGTTGGGGGATGATGGTGTTGAATGCTGAGCTGAAGTCGATGAACAGCATTCTAACATAAGAGTCCTTCGTGTCCAGATGTGTGAGAGCTGTGTGGAGGGCAGAGGAGATGGCATCGTCGGTTGAGCGATTAGGTCGGTATGCAAATTGGAAGGGATCCAGGGAGGCAGGGAGGACAGATGTGATGCTTTTCATGACTAGCCGTTCAAAGCACTTCATCAGGATGGGGGTGAGTGCTACTGGACGATAGTCATTGAGGCATGCGGGCGTTGCCTTCTTTGGGACAGGGATGATGGTGGTGGCTTTGAAACAGGTGGGGACGATGGCCTGGCTCAGTGAGATGTTGAAGATGTCTGTGAAGACCACTGCGAGTTCCCCTGCACAGTCCTTCAGCACACGACCAGGTATGTTGTCAGGACCAGAGGCCTTCCGGGCGTTAATCTTGATGAATGATCGCCTTACGCTGTCTGTGGACAGCGCCAGCACCTGGCCATCAGGAGAGGGGGGGAGTTTATGTGCAGGTGTGCTGTTACTTGCCTCGAACCGAGCAAAGAAGTCATTCAGTTCGTTCAGCGCAGAGGCTGAGCTGTCACAGGTCTGGGGGGATGGTTTGTAGTTTGTGATGGTCTGTATTCCCTGCCACAGACTGCGTGTATCCTTGCTGTCCTTGAAACGGTGAGCTATTTTCCTGGAATACTGCTTCTTGGCCTCTCTGATGCCCCAGTCCAGGTTCTTTCTGGCTGCCCTCAGGACCACCTGATCTCCCACTTTAAAGGCAGCATTCCTGGCTTTCAGGAGTCTGTAAACCTCTGCTGTCAGCCATGGCTTCTGATTAGCCCGAACAGTGATGGTTTTAAGGTTGGTTACATCATCAATGCACTTGGTGATGTATGAACATACAGTGTCTGAGTACTCCTGGAGACATGTGTTGTTGTTTGTGGTAGCAGCTTCTTTGAACATACCCCAATCTGTGGTGTCAAAACAGTCCTGGAGTGCCTCTGAAGACCCCTCTGGCCACACTCGTATCTGCTTGCGGACTGGTTTTGTGACTTTCACCAGCGGCCTGTATGCTAGGCTTTAGCATGACACAGATATGGTCAGAAGCACCAATGTGGGGGAGGGGGAGTGCTCTGTAGGGATTTTTCATGGTGGTGTAAACTTGGTCCAGTGTGTTGTTTCCTCTTGTTGCAAAGTTTATGTTTCTGTATGTTTTTGGAAATACACTCTTTAAATCTGCTTTGTTGAAATCACCAGCCGTGATGAGAAAAGCATTAGGATGGGCTGTTTGCTGCTCACTGATGTGCAGATATAGTTCATTCAGAGCCTCACTTCTAACTTTGCTGTTGGAGCTTGGAGGGATATATACAGCAACAATCATAACAGCTGTAAATTCCCTTGGTAAATAGAACGGTCTGCATTTAATAGTCATAAACTCCACTAAAGGTGAGCAGTGTTTGTAGACCACAGAAGCATCCATACACCATGCGTTGTTTATGTAAACACAGAGCCCCTCTCCCCGTGTCTTACCTCCCTTGGGGGTTCGGTCCGCTCTGTAGCATGTTAGCTGATCCAACTGAATAGCATGGTCTGGAACATTGTTGTTAAGCCACATTTCCGTGAATACAAACACACAACAGTCTCTCACAGTCTTTTTTGTCGTTCGTAGCAGGCGAATATAATCCAATTTGTTGTCCAAGGAGTGCACGTTAGCCAAAACCATGGATGGAATAGCCGGCCTGTGTGGGCTAGCTGCTAGCCTAGCTCTGATACCTCCACGTTTGCCCCGCTTCTGTTTCCTGTCACGCCGCTTGTGGCGTTTCCACTGCGGGCGCGGTGAAGGGAGGCTCTGGGCTGGGTTCCAGAGCAGGTCGCAGTCACGAAGCTCACGTAACATCTCCTCGAGCTCATGTAGCTTCTCCTGGAGTTCGCTGTTTATTCCCAAATGAGCGGTTTTTCCGACATCTAGCAGGAATTCACGAATTGCGTTCTTGAACACGTAGACAAGACGAAGACGTGCCGGCAAATTGCGGCGTGCAGGACAAAACAGACGAAAGCACCGTGTTGTTGGGAGAGAGAGAAGCCGCGGCGTTTGCACGCGCCGCCATCTTGTTCATCATTGTTGCAATGTCGTGATTTGTGTGCTCTGACTTACTATCAACGATAGTGCTACACATCACTCCAGGTTTGTTATCTCCGCTTGTATTATTCAACTTTTCTAACAACCGACGTATGTTCTCCGTCTCTTCTAAGGACAAAGGTTTATGGCCTTCTTTCAGGAACTTTTGCGATTTTTGCCTGTCTCGGACTGTGCAATTCGAGGGTCAGGAGGGGCATGTCCTTGACTTGGGGGTTCCCTTTGGGACCACCCTTTGTTATATGGTCTACTTTTGTATCCATCTTTATCCTTTGGACGTGCACCCCCCTTTTGATATCGTTTTCCGACCTCTGGGTCTTGTCTGAGCCACTTCGGGTCATCGTTCCAGCGGGCACCTTCACTACGTGGTCTGTTAGGTTGAAAATCCTGTTTTTTCTTACCTTTTGTAGGATAGGGAGTCGGTGTCTGCGCCCCTTCCAGCTCCAGTGAGTTGGATTTGACCCTTTCACCTGGACACACCTCTAAGGGTGTTTTGTTTGGTGTGCGACCTGTGAAAAACATCTATCGCGCACTCTCTTATTTCTTCGATGGACCTCCTTTTGTAGTTTGCGCTGACATGTACTTTTTCTTTTATGTCAAGGTAGAGATTTTTGCTGAAGATATATTTAAACCCTACCTCTTCCTCCATTTCTGGTTCGCATCTGTCCCCGAAATAGTCACGGTATATTCGGTCATAATATGACCTTGGATGCTCATTCCTACCTTGCTTGATGTCAGCCGCAGCTGGAATGCCATCGGGCCCCATGCAGGGCGTATACTCCTTTATCAGCGCAGCACATAAAAGACTGTAGTCTTTCGTAACGACGTCTCGTTGACGCTTCATGAAAGCATGCACTGTCCTATCCGAGGTCAACCTTAACAGACAGATTTTATCATCAACTGTAGCTTCTGGAAATCGTTGAAGCTGGAAATCAAGGTCATCGAGACAGATCTTGGTTTCATGTGAGCCCAACGGACCTGGAGCGAAGGTTTGAATGCTTTTGGCGATATTCCGTAGTTCAGCCATTGAGAGAGGAATTTGTGGTTTATTATCAGGTCCACCCACCGGCGCATTCGGTGGGTTTGTTGGTTTCAGAGGCACTAGGGGAAGGTGTGGTGTTTTGAGTGGTTTAAACTGTGGCATTGGTGATCTAGGCAACGGAGTTGGAGATCTAGGCGACGGTGTTGGTGATCTAGGCGGTGGCGTCGGAGCTCTAGGCGGCGGAGTTGGTATCCTAGGCGGTGGTGATAGAGATTTGGGCGTATCTGGAGACTGACCTTTAATTAATGCCAGACGTTTTTTCTTTTCTTTGATTAATTTGTATTCAGTGGAGGCCAGCTTCTCCTTGCACTCTCTTATTTCTGCTTGGTTATCTGTACACACGCGTTGTAATTCATAACACAGAATGTAGAGTTCATCTTTTTCACGATGGACCGCCCCATGTTGTTCATGTGTTCTGAGATTTTCACGTACTAACTCCTCGTATAGCTCTAAAGTATGTATTTCGCTTTGTAGGATTTCGTCACGTGAATCATTTGCTTTCTTTAATTGTCGTTTCAAACTTTCAATCTCAGCCTGATTTTGTTTGCGAACCTGTTGATCTGCATCTGCGTCATCCATCTGAGACTGTTGTAGTGACTGAACCTCCACCCGAAGCTTTTTAGCTTCAGCTTGAGCTAGTTGTAAATCAACATTGTATGCTGACATCCGCCTTGCGTGCTCTTTTTACACGCTTCAGATCACTTTCTAGACCTGAAGTCTCTCTGACTTCATGGTCCAACCTGGCCTTCAGTAACAGGGCCAGCTTTGCTAAACGCTCCACACTGAACTTCTTTGCTTCTTTTGCTGAGCCACTGCTTGCCACGTTTTTTAGCTCTGAGTTTAACGTTGATGGAGTCATTTCAGGCAAATTTTTGCCATAATCTGTGAATATTTTTGTCAGTTGCCCTAAAATTCCATCAATCCAGTCTGGCTTACGCCAAAAATACACAACACCCGTTACGGCTCCGCCCCGCTCCAGTCCGACCTCCACAGCAAATATGCACCCATTATAATCAATGAGAGAATTTACACTGGCTCCACACGGCGGCGGTGAGCAACGGCGAGCGGACGGCAGTCCGTCAAAATTAGAAATTTTTCTATTTCTGCCAGACACCGGAGCTGTGCCGGAGTCAACTTTTGAAGATTACGTCGCACCAACAGGAAAAGGAACGAGCACAACTTCCGTATTTACAAAATAAAATCACCACGGGCGGACTAATCCTAGCTCTATACGGATTTATTTGTACAAAAATGCTGTCAAACTATCATTTATGACTACGCCTACAAACGCAATACAAGAAATAAAAAGAAATACAAGAAATAAATAAAGTATTTTATTCTGAAATGTAATACATCACTTCCTGTTGCTCAAACCATGTCCTGTAGCTCATTTACGAGAGAAGATCAAGGCAGCAGTATCTACAGTTGTTCTCCTTCTTCCACCGAGTGAATTGTTTTGTTCTGACTTACTTATTTATCACTTGATTTATCGCGCGATCTCGCAATTCCCGCGCATGCGTCTCGGAGCAGCATATCCAGTCGGACCTGAGCTGAGCGCAGGTAATGGAAATTGGACTTGCTCAGCTGCGACCTGCGGAGCGGGGCGGAGCCGCGTGTAGTGTATTTTTGGCGTTATGTTTTTCAGGCTTTTGATCCAGACCTTGAGGATCTGGGTCCACTGGCTCTGGATCTGACTCTGTGTCTGACTCTGGATCTGATTCTGGATCTGCTTCAAAATCTGATTCATGATCCGACTCTGGATCTGGTTCTGGATCTGATTCTGTAGCCAGCTCCATCAGAGTAGAATCCTTATCTTCTTCTTTTTCTGCCATCTTTTTGTTTTGATTTTGTTTGAATCAATAAGACATGGGTGCTTGTATTTGGTATTTATTATAGTGTATGCAAATAAATGTTTTCTTAGCGGTGAGTTATTTAACTAAAACAGCTTTCTGGTTTTATTCTTGTAATCTATAAACAAGTCTTTTATTCATTCAGTACCTTTTTATTTACTTTAGGATTTACCTTCAATGAAAAATGTAAGTTAAAGCCTTTGTGGCCGTATTAACTTAATAGACTTATCTTTTAAAACAATTACTATTAAACCACGCTTAATTTTTATGTCTTTCACTCAAATTTGTTTTTAAAGATTTCAAATAAATGCAATGTTCACACTAAAATGTTAGCAGATCCTGTCTTATTTTGCTCCAAGAGAATGTATTTCAGTTTCAGTAAAACTGTTTTGAGTGTTGCTGCAGTTATCTGGAGTGAAAAATGTACTTTTGTTTGTTATTTTAAACTCTTTTGTATTTAAAATAAGCAAAAATGTTTGTCTGTGCCTCTGTTATTCTAAAATTTGTATTTAAAATAAACAGGAGTTTTTGTTTGTGTACAGAACAATTTAAAAGCTGGTATTTCACCATAAAAATGCTGACTTTTTATGATGTTTGAGAGAACTCATCTGTTAACGTCTTTTAACCAACAGGGGGCAGATTCAAGTCTTAATGTTATCACGAGGGGACTGATTTTTTCTATTCAGTATTTAAAATAAAAACAACCTTTTAGAATTAGTTTCTAATGTGTCCGTGATAATCGCTCGAACCACGTTCTTGTCAGAGATAAATTTATGTGGTTAGACAGTTTAGATGGCTTAAATTGAGTTTTTAAACTTTTAGTGAAATCTTCGTTCGTCTTGTGAGTGTAAGCTGTCACTCAAAGTGCAGCACCTGTAAATGATGACAAAAATGGGCGGGCTGACGCAGTGTGCGTAGCGCGTCACCAGCTTCCGTACTTGAGCGAGGCGGAGCTCGCTACACAGATAGGTGACATCAACCAATCAATCTCTTGTAGTTCTATTCCCAAGCATTCATGGTTAATGTAGTTTGATTACCTTCAACCAATGCAGTGCCGGAAATGGCTACAAAAGTGGGCTGGTCGAAACGGCGTGCGTTCCCACTTCAGCGAATCAGCGTTCACTTTACCGATACTAGAGTGATTGACAGCTCACAGCTCTCGTTTTATCCAATCACAGCTCATAAACAAACGTGTAAGACAAGTAGCCTTTCACGTTACCCTAGTACAACAGAACGCAACTTTATAGACTCTTAAACAACTCATAAACACTTCAAATTAACTTTCCAAAATTCTGAAACGTGGCGATCACATTTAAAACAGGCAGGCTTAGTTACGCTTAGTAACACAGCAATTCAACTGTAACGCAACACGGACTCTTTCGGAGCCGCGTCAAGGGTCGGTTCCGGTCCACTTCCAATGGAGCAGATCTCGGGTTTCATAGAACCCAGCCGACAACGTTTTTTACATTAATATGCTTTTTTGACCTGTTCTAAAATGTAAAAATACCAGCACAGCAATCTTGTAGATGTTAATAATAGCTTCTCAGGCACTATGACTCGACGGTCATTTTGCAGTGAGATTGCCTCAGCTTGTGGACACGTCCTGGACCCGGTACTTATCAGAACTAGGGCTGAACGATTTCGGAAAATAATCTAATTGCGATTTTTTTTCTATAAATTGCGATTGCGATTTAAAATGCGATTATTTTTACTGGTTCTGTATTAATTCATATCACTAACGACACAACTGTTTTTTTTTAAATCAGATAATTAATGCGCTTTTTCACGCAGAAGCTTGCAAAACAGACCCGGTCACATGACCAGCTCGCGCTTTGTTTATCTCCCGCAGTCTCAGTGTCTCAGCGTCTAAGCTCAGATACACGTTTAAATGAGCTAACTTACCTGAATTTATAACTTTTATGACTTCAGTCGAGCCTGAAGCAACAGTGTTGGAACGCACAGTCTGCTCCATCCCTGCTCTCTCTCTGTTTTGCTCCTCAGAGCTGCGCGCGGCCAAACCGGCTCACTACCAAGTCACGTGACCAGCTTGCGCTCTCAGATACACGTTTAAATGAGCTAACTTACCTGAATTTATAACTTTTATGACTTCAGTCGAGCCTGAAGCAACAGTGTTGGAACGCACGGTCTCCTCCTCCCTGCTCTCTCTCTGTTTTGCTTCGCTCAGAGCTGCGCGCGCCAGACCGGTGTGATGCAGAGAAGCGTGACCAGTCAAATCGCAGCCCGTGCGATTAGTGAATCGCGTTTTAACATATCGCGAGATAATCGCAAATGCGATTAATCGTGCAGCCTTAATCAGAACCACCAAACACTTCCACACAGCGCGACAACAAATTCCCACCAAACTACTTATAGCGTTCAAAAAGTTGAACAAATAACAATTTCAGCTTCAAATGTCAGTACAAACACTTCTTCTGCTACTACTAAAAACACTCTCCAGCCAAAAGTTGTTACCTTCAGAGTTATAAATTGGATTCTAATATGCAAACATGATGTTATATAAGTTCATGATTGAGATCACAGATTCATGAATAATCCTTTAGAAACCGGTACGAGCCACCAGATGTAGGATATTTAGGAGGTCAATATTAATACTGACCTCTTTACCTTAATTAATTTACTTATTCAGATTGAATAGTAATTTCACGGATTCTTTCTTTTTCAGTTTACCCAATATTTCTGTGATCTTTATGATGGATAAGTAAAACAGAAGCCATAGAGTGACAATGGAAACGTTAACCTTAGTTGGTAGGCCAGGAGACCCTACCATTTATTTAAAATAAATCAACTAAAATTAACACCATTACACTTGATTGACTGATTTCACTTTCTTGCAATTTAACACGCATCAAACTTGATTGTAACACAGTAACAACAGACATAAGTACTGATGACTAATACTTAATCTGTGGCTCTTAGTTTAAAAATAGTTTCCAGCTTAGATTGAAGGGGTTAAGGAAAAAGGAGGAAAGATGGAGAGATGGTTTAAAGGAAATTGTCTTGAGCATTTGACCAGAAATGACACTGCCCATCAGATTTTTGCTGAATCCCAGGTACGTTTGTAAACGCTGACTCATTACCTTAAGACGACCAGTCTGATGAAGAGATGGCACCAGCCTTTCAGATGCACAGAGTCCTTCAGGCCCAGTACGTCCGAACTGGTTGTTTACTTTCCAACGTCTCCTAGGGTCCGCTTGGATCATCCGAAAATGTGTCAACTCCTGGTTGACTTAAAGACAAGATGTTTCTCAAAGAAAGTTCATTAAGAACTTGGAGCTCTTTAGCTCTTTAGAATTTATGGAGTCATCCATGAATTCTTGCTGAATAAGCCAATCTTTGGCGTATGACTGCAGCTTAAATCAGCTTCAAAGGAAGGGACATGATAGTTCTTGCTGTCCGAACCAACTCTCACCCGTTCCAGCCAAAGCGTAGAACTATCAGAAAAGAACTGATATTTGTCCCTCTCCCATTGGTTCAAAAGGAAAACTGAGGAGTAGTTCACTTGTTGTTATCAGGTACAAGGTTACAGCCAGAAGCAAAGAGAAGTGTTTAGGAAAAGACAGAGTGCTGGAGTCATTCTCATGAAAACAACGGATTAACTGTCTTCTTCATTTCTAAACAAAACGGCCGGGCCAATCTTTCACATAGCAGGGGTGACATAGTAATGCTTCACATTTAAGGAAATAACATAGCATATAACATATGTGATCATGATATATTGTAAATTACAACACTGCTCATGAAATAAGCACAGGTAATGCTCTGATTATATTTGTATTAGAACAAACTCAAAGATAGAAATAGTCTCGTTTTGAGTGAATCTGTCCTTTGATTTAAATTAATAAAATAAATTGTGTTAAATGTCTGGTCAAGGTCAGCAAAGGTCATCTCTGGAACAGTTCAAAAAGACTTCAACTTGACCTTAGGTAGGTCCACTACAACATCCTGCTTCACCGAAACGAGTTTGTCTCAACCACATAGACTGTGAACTTCTTGAGGACATCGTCCAATGTATAGTAATGACTTCAAGCATTTCTATTTGTTGAGTTCTCTTGCTTGGTACATTATTTTTCTGTTTTTCTTTTTTTTTGTTTTTGTTTGTTTAAAGGGAACCACATATAGGTCTTTAAAATTTTTATGTTATGTCTGTGGGCTATCTTGACAATATGAATTCATTTTAATACAAAAAAAATTCTTAGATAATCAATTATACCCTTTTTAATTCTGCCATTTTTAACTTTCGTTTTGAACGACCGGTTTCTGATACTGAGTTCTGAAGTCCACGCCCTTCAAAGATCTGTTTACGCCCTCTGTAACAGCCAGTATCTGTAATGTGTTGTTGTTTTAAAATTAGCTCTTTTTTTATTACTCATTTGACTTACTGTTAGTGCTAGCTTAAGATAACTTACCGAAAGCCGTCTGAGCGCGCCACAATTTGCTGCTCCTTTTAGCATGAGACTCCCCGAATCCGATGCTAATGTTAGCTTGTTCCTCTTCCGATGTTCGCCAGCTCCGCTCGTTGCATGCGGCGATTTTGGGAGTGATCGCTGTTCCAGTCAAGACACACACAAAGTTCACCAAGTGTCTCCCGTAAATTAATCTGTAAGGAGAAGGTCCTCGCTGCTGCGAGGCTGCTGCGAGGCTGCAGCGAGGCTGTACAGTTGAAGCTCCGCTCCATCCGCCGGAAGAGGGTCCCGTCGCCGCCGGTCCCTACGCCAGCGGTCTGCTCGTTTTATTTCTGCCGGCTGCACGTTGGGAGTAATAAAGTGCTGTACACATGAAATTAAGAACATATACAGTAAACAAAAGATGAGATGAAATCATGAAAAACAACAGTCATGTGTTTTATACAGAAGTGGGTTGAGCCTAAACAGGGGTTGCTAGGTGATGGGCTGGACTAAGGTCGGGGTGGGTTGTCCTCTCACTTGTGACGTCACAAGCGAGAGGATTTTTATATGAAACGTTTCTATCAAAGAAAAATAAATATACTTAGAGTAAATATACCCCTGAGTGCATTTTTATTGGCCCAAGGACTGTTTTTTTTATGAAGTACATACCCAAAGTTGAGTAAAAAAAGCTTTAAAAAGTGAACTTTGAATATGTGGTCCCCTTTTAGCAATTTAAAACATGACAGTAATGTCACTGTTTAAAGGAAACAATTGCTCAATAAATGAGTAAAATGCAACTTTTATTTGTTGTTTGGGTTCTTTCATTTAATGTAGACATGGTGTGATCCATGTACTCTTTTTGATTTTTTTGTTTTTACTGTAACTGACCTTCAAAAGAGCTAGAAACAGGGACTCAGCAGCTGATCGCCGTAGAAAAATTATATGGACTACAAGTCATGTATTTTTTTGTTTTGTGCCCTTTTGAGGAGCATCAAATGTAGAACCACTAGACTGAGGAACAGCTTCTACCCTGAGGCTGTTAGACTCATGAATAAATAAACAATAAGAATAAACACTGCAAAATATCACATCATGCTGATGCTGATCTGTTTTTCTTGTTGCTGTGTTCATTTGTGACCATCTGCTCATACAGACTCATGTTCGTGCTGCTGTTTATAATGATGTTTTTCTACTACATTAGGGCTTAGTGTATTACTAGTTGATGTTTTTCTTAGTTATCCTAGATGTTATTACTGTTCTTTTTCTTTTTTTTTCTCTTGCATTTGTTGTTGGATGTAACTGGGACCCTGTGTACATAATCTCGTTTCATCACATGTACCACATGCGGTGCAAATGACAATAAAGACTCTCTGACTCTCTGAATCTTTAGTGAAGGTTTTTTGTTTGGATTAAGACAATAAATGCCTCTCTATTTCACCACAGATGAACTGTTCCTGTTGCCATATCTTTTGAAATAAAACTGCAGAACACAAAGTAATTTAAAATCGAATGGGTAGAAAATTAAATTAAATGTATTTCTTAAAAGTTAAATGAAGAGAAAAAAAGAGGAGCAGTACAGGATTGGGAGTGATTCTGACCAGAAGCAGGAGTCATGTTACCAGGAGCAGGATAGGACAGGAGTTATTTTTTTTAACTCTGGACCAGGATTGGGACAGGACAGGAGTGAAAATTCACTCCTGTGTCATCCTCTACCCTGCACCTACAAACATCAGCCTTCCTTTACAAAATTATATCATGATAATAAAGCTCTTAATTGTATCTATATGATGGCAATATTTTACTAACAAATTACACAATTGAAAAGTAATTTACATACATATTCTTATAAAGGCATATACATATTCCATTACACAGGCAACTTGTAAAAATTAATACTTCAAAGAAAATGTTTAAACAAACTAAAACTGTAAATATTTTCTTTAGATGACACTTTTTAAATTCTTATACAGTAGTAGTCCCTCGTTTATCGCAAATGTCTTAGACCATGTCCACCCGCGATAAGCGACAAAACATGAAGTAGAGATACAGTAGTCCAAGTTCAGTAAACTTTGTCATGACATATGCCAGGCTGTACACACTCATCACCTGTTACTCCCAGTCTCCCTCCTTAAATAAACAATTTAAATTTAAATACTGTAACATTTTAAATAAACAATCCATACAGCACATATTGTTTATTTTAAATATTAAAGTATTTAAATTGTAGAGAAGTGCAGCAGGACATCAAAGGGATGTCACACAGCTTCAGTTCAGCAGCACGAAGCAGAAATGTGCTTTTTGATCATATACACTTCAACAACTGAACATAGAAGTTATAAAATAATAATAAACTTTATTTGTATAGCACCTTCCTACAATGCCTTGCATTGACCAAGGTGCTTAACAGGACAGAAAATATAAAAACCGGTAAGCTACAATAAATCAGTGAACTTTTTCAAGTAATCATGTATCAATATGCTCAGCTCCATCAGGAATAGTGTGCTATGACTTTTTAGTATGTGAAACTTGTACATTTTGAATTATTGAACTTGAATTTTACACAAACAAATTAAATGGAATGACATCTCTTCACTGGAAGCACGGTGGCACAACTGGTAGAGCTGCTGCCTCTCAGCGAGAAGGTTGCTGGTTCAAATCCCGGTCCAGGGGCCTTCCTGGGTGGAGTTTGCATGTTCTCTCCGTGCATGCATGGGTTTTCTCCGTGTACTCAGGTTTCCTCCAACAGACCAAAGACATGTATGTTAGGCTGATTGGTAACTCTAAATTGTCCCTAGGTGTGAGTGAGAGAGTGAATGGCTGTTTGTCTTTCTGTGGCGCTGTGATGGACTTGTGACCCTTCCAGGGTGTACCCCACCCCTCGCACAGTGATTGCTGGACATGGGCACCAGCGACCCATGTAACCCAAAATGGAAGAAGTGGGTGAACGATAATGGATGGATGGATGGATGGACATCTCTTCATTTTCTTTAAAACATTATCAAAAAGGCGTTCAATACAAGATCAACTGGACTTTATTTGTAACAGAAGACGTTTCGCTTCTCATCCGAGAAGCTTTATCAATTCAATGATGATAAAGCTTCTCGGATGAGAACGCCTTTTTGATTTATCATGTCCTGGACGACTGAGAATCTTCACCAGCATATTTAAAACATTATCTAAAATCTTCTGGAGCATACTTGCTCTGTACTTTATGTTCCGTTCAGCTTATAGTTACAGTGTTGCTGCATTTAGCTACGACTTTGCTACAGTATTCTTATCTATTCACGGTGGCCTTGGTAATTTGTACTTTTAGCTTTTATTTGACTTATTTTAGCTTCTGTTTTGCTTTACTTTACCATGTTTGTAACCCTGGTTCATCCTTTGAGTTCTGAAACCTTTTTTGACTACCGGTAAATTTTTGAGAAGTTTGGGTGACTGAAAACTTCCATGCAAATTCTGTAAATCATACATACCGGTACATAAATAGACACAACTGTATAATGGGATCTGTGGGCGTATATGTAAATCAATAAATATTTTATATCAAAACAACAACAAAATGGTTATATATTTGAATGTAATGTTCTGATTTATTTTGACTGTCTCTTACATGGTAGAACATGCCTGAAGACAAATCAAACATACAGTAGTGAACGCCATTCTAAGAAGTGGTGTTATTTTCTGTGAATTTTGAACTAGCCTGTTTTTACATTTAAAGGACAACACCCACCATGTTTTCAAATTTCACCGCCATTAATACCGTATTTTCCGGTGTATAGGTCGCACCTTTTTATGGTTTTTTCAAGGCCTGCGACCTATACACCAGTGCGACCTATTTATGGATTTTTTTCCATATTTTTAGACCAATTTTTGGCTGAGTTATGGCCCTTTTTCCCTGTTGCATAAAATGGTGCAGTACCAGTTTCGGCCACCAGGGGGCAGTGCAAGTGCAGTACCAGTTTCGGCCGCTATGATCGCTAAAGAGGCCTGTACCAGTATTCTGCTTTATTTACAGATTTATTTGGGTGTAGCTGTAACTGTCAAAGTGCATTTCAATCAGCTGCACCTCCAGATGCTGCATATTTCAGCTCACAGTCAGCTCCACCTCCAGATAATAATAATAATAATAATGAATTCCATTTATAATGCACTTTTCATTAATAAAAATCTCAAAGTGCTACAAAGTGTAACAAAGCAAAGATCAAAATGAAACAAGTGATAAAATCAAATAAAATCAATAATAATATCGACTAAGATCAAAGATAAAATCATGTGGATGCAGATTAGGCTTGCTTAAAAAATAAATAAAATAAAACAAGTGATAAAATCTAGTAAAATATAATAAAATTGCTGCAGCTATCCTGCACTGGTTTCCACAGCAGCTGCAACTCTGAGCAGATCACCTTCAGCTGCAACTGATTTGTCATTTATTAACAAAAATTAAAGTGAGACACAGTCTTACAAAAAAGGCAGCCAACAAACATTTTTTTAGGAGTCTGTAGTTTAATTTTAATGATGTTGGTGGTATTTACATTTTGAAATAAGCTGATTTGTAATAATTTATTAACAAATATCAAAGTGAGACACAGTTTTACAAAAAAGGCAGCCAACAAACATTTTTTTAGGAGTCTGTAGTTTAATTTTAATGATGTTGGTGGTATTTACATTTTGAAATAAGCTGATTTGTAATAATTTATTGACAAAAATTAAAGTGAGACACAGTCTTACAAAAATGGCAGCTAACAAATGTAGGTGCGACCTAGGTGCGACCTATACACCGGTGCGACCTATACACCGGTGCGACCTATTTACGGATTTTTCCAGTTTATTGATAAATATTAGACACTGCGACCTATACACAGGTGCGACCTATACACCAGAAAATACGGTAAGTAGTTTTGACTTTAGAAATAAAACAGCAATGTTTTTTTGGTATAGTAGAGTAATAACGCTAACTGTGTTATTTCATGATTTTCATGAGATTTTAGCACCAGATCCGGCAAACTCTGCCCCTCTCCATATATGGGCCACTCCACGTCACTAAAGTGACCGCCCTGAATGCATGCATATGGCTCTGTGCATCACCGTACAAGCTGACTTCATGCTCCATCGCGTTGCAGTGTTTTGTGTTCAAAACACTTTAAATTGGAAGACTACGAGTCAGCAATGATGCAGGCATTTGGATTTAAGGGGAAAAGAGGTACCAGACTGAAGGAAGACGCTGTGCCAACTGTCCATGCAGTTCCACCGTGCACCGGACCTAGAAAACTGGACACATCTCGGTCCGAGGACCGACCACTGAAGAAGGCCCGCACCTCCACAGTCGTGAGAAAACGGGAGGTATTTCGGGTAAGACTTTGCTCAATTTAACATCAGAACAGAATGAATAATAGAGCAGGCTTTTAAATGTACTGTACCGTAGTTTGGTAATATTCACGCCACTTTTTCGTGAAAATCTGTGTTGCAAGCCTGTGGCTAGTTATCATAATGCTAATGCTAGTTAGCATAATGCTAATGCTAGTTAGCATAACAGTCCTCGTTTTTCTCTCGGCATTACATTGCACTGAAATAATAAACATCCCCCAATGTCTTAGTTAGGCACAAACGTAACTGTGAAGTGTGTACAACTCTACAGTGATTAATAAAAAATATAAATACAAAAATGACTGGTTATGACAGTGTGGCAAAGTCGGAATGTAAGATCAATTGCAGGTGGACATGGGAATGTTTGGTGAACTTCTTTTCAACCTAAAGCAGAAGTTATGTTATTGGCAACTTTTTTTACATTTGTTATTGCTATTTTTAAACATTTGCAATAGCGTAATGACATGAAACTGGTGAAAAATAACAAGAAATGATCATTTTAGTCATACTCATTATTGTCTTTGATTAATTTGTTTTTCCTACATTAAAATGTCCATCACTGTGGCCATAATGATTTTGTAGCCAACATATTGGGTGTTAAATTGCACAGGGAAAACATGTCCACATATGTCATAAGTGCAGGAATGCAAAGCACACTGATTGACTGCCAGTTAGCTGCACTAAACCTGTGTTGGAATGCAATCTCTCTTAGTTGTTAATTTATTTCAGTAATGCTAATGATCTATTGTTACAATTCCTTTTTCATTTATTTTGTATCTGTACTCTGATACAGATACTAAGTGAGTCCAGAGAAATGTTTGAATCCAGAGAAGTACCTGTCACACCTGATGAGGAGGTGGGAGCAATCAGCGGGGAAGAACCTTTTCCATCTCCCTTGCCCCCGGACTGTGTCTGTAGCTGTGCAGGTGTTTGGACCTGAATTGAGTTCTCCCAGACCATCATATAGGAGCAAAGGTTTGTATGTTCTATTTGGTCTTAAGTAGAGAAGTACATGAAATATTTTGTTTATTTATGTTACGGGTGCAACATTCTAAAAAAAATCATGGTTTGAAACTTGAGTTTCAACGCAGCTTAGGTGGAGTAGTTGAAAACAGATGCACTGAGCATTCAACACAATTCTTCTTGAGAATATATATATATATATATATATATTATTATAACCGAGTTTTCGACAGATCGAGTGCTTTGACTTCTTTCGAGGCTTTTTTGTCCACCTCGACTACCCGTAGTGACGTCATCACGTGATAAAAACAGAGCGCGGGGTAGCTTTTAGCTTTTAGTAGACGCTACAAAATGGATTCCTTTGTGCGCACGGATCTATGAAGCTGGTCCAGTCTTGTCAAAAAGGTAAAACAGTTTATAATTTTATAAATTGCGCCACTCATTGAAACATCCTGTTGACGTTCTTTGCTTTGAACACCGTAGTAGATTGTTGTGACAGCAGAGGGCAGTGTTGCATTGCAGGTCCCATATATAACACGGTCGAAACGGCTTCATCTCTCTCGTTTCACAAACAAAAAAACAAATATTCATCTCTCTAGAGCTACCAAAAACCTATAAACACAATCTCTAAAAGTAAACCTAAATTGCACAGCACTGCAAGCGGTGGTACGGTGTGGCTGTGGCCCCATTTGTTTTTTAAGTTTCGGTTTTCATCGCCTTATACTTTCACTTTTAATATTATTAATATAACTAATAGTTTTGTTTTTCCTGTGACTTATGTGCAGTATGATAAATGATAGGAGCATAATAAATGCTCCCAATGCTTTGTTGGTCTTTTTTTTCTTTTTGTAAAGACGTTTTTAGGCATTTATATTTATTTATTTATTTTGCATCGTAAGACACTGTGACGTCATCGGCTACTCGAGCGTCGTTCGAGTTTTTTTATGTTAATGTCGAGGTTAAAAATTATGTACTCGTTCAACCCCTAATATATATATATATATATATATATATATATATATATATATATATATATATATATATATATATATATATATATGTAGTGATACAGACGGTGGTCTTTGATACACCTTCGTCTCTTTGATATGTCTCAGTGACACCTTTTCACTGATACTCTCAGAAAAAAGACATTGACACTATTTTATTACATTATTTTGAATCAAAACACAATAAGTCATAAGAGACTCTCTTATTCCTCTATTTTTGTGTTAATGAATAACCTTGTGTTACTTGTATAAGCATTATTGAATTCAATGTTTGTTAAGTCAAAGACTGTTTAATTCAAACTGTTTAATTCAAGTTGGAAATCCAATGTTATTTCAAAATAATGATCACTTCTTCATATGATGAATCAAACGGTGAAAGTGAATTAATATGTCAGACTGAACTCGATCAGTTTTGTTAGAAGTTAGAACACAGTTTTAATCAGTTGTTTTATGAAGCTGGCTCCAGTCTAATCTGTTTCTCTGTCTTCATTCTAAACAACTTCTTCTCTGTTCTAAAAACTGATCTTCTCCTATCCGAGTGACCTTCATCCACTGGTTTGTTTGGACCAATCAGAGAAGAACAACAAGTCACTGATCACAGATCCTTCCTTAAAGTTCTAAGCTTTTGCTGGAACTGACGGAGTTTGCTGAGGACCTCAATTCCATGATGAGGTTCCCCAAAGAACTGATGATCGTCTGGTCAACACGCTAATGACCACGTCATTCAGTTAAAGACTTATAACATGCCAAGTTATAAGTCATCTTCAACAGCTGAAAAAGCTCTCTTTTATTGACATTCCTTTAAGGAACGTCTTATCTTGAAAACAACACCAGGAGCTGCCGTTACTTTCGGTTCGAGTCAAGGCGCACGTCTGGAGACGCTGAGAATGGTAAACGAACTGACCAAACTGGACCGAGGGAGACTGACCATCTTCACGAGGTAACAAGTCGTCAAATGCTTTGCCAAGGGTACCAACGTGTAGCCGAGTTCAGCCGGAGAGCTGCCATGCTTCTGGTTAAACACATCAAGATAACTCCCTGACTCTTAACTTTTCTTCCTCCATTTTTCTCCTCCTAAACCTTTATCTTCCTAAGCCAGAAACTAAGTTAATGTACCTGCAGAAATGAGTAAAATATCATCTTTCACTTGTTCTGTTGTTCCTATATTTCATCTGTGCTGAAGTTAATTATAGGAAAAATAATCAACCAATCATGTACAAATGTGTGATGTAATTTACAATTATGTTAAATAAATGGTCCAGTCCTGCTGTGCCAACATAAGTTTAACGTTTCCTGTGAATTACATCTGGTCAAGGTATAGAATTATTGGTATTGAACTGAAAAAGAGAGAACCCGTTTAATTAATGATGTATTTTTATCTCAGTCTAAACCCTGCCAATTTATACATCTAAAATATAGGTAAGTCAGTAAACTGACCCCTTCCTATATTACTACATTGGTGGCCCGTGAACAGGTCTCTGAAAAGTTTAATATTTAATATTTCTGTACTTTGAATGTTGGCATAATTTTGTCCAAGTTTTTAGACTCTGAAAACGATAGTTTTTTGGCTGGGAAAGTGTGTCAAGCTGCAGGAAACTGCTGGTTAATGTCACTTGTAGCTGAGGAATTGTCTTTACTCAACTTGTAAACGTTTGTTGAAGTTTTTGGGTTAAAATTTGATGTTGCTGTGTGGTTCTGGTTCTGAGTCATTTGGACTCTTTGCTGACGTGTCACAGATAAAAGCGCATCTACGTTTGACCGCCGTGTCAAACTGGCCTAATAAGCTCAATTCATTACATCTGGAAAGTTGCTGTCGAGTGGTATCGTTACATTTCAAGCAGGAATAATAGCATCTTGTAGTCTGAAGCTGTCGGATCTGGTTCTGACCCGGTCCATTTAGCTCTGACGTGTTGCTGTACGGAAAAAGTCCGTGTTGGCGACATTTATCTTGCTATTTTTACTGGGCGCAGCTTGGCAAAACTGTTCTGTTGTGAAACGATTCGTTCACGGAATTTTTGTGGTGAATTTTAGCGTTTTATGAGTTGAAAAAGAGTCTAGGTTTGATAAGCTATATGCTGACGCTACATAACATCTGTTGTCGTGCTGTGGTTGGTTCAAGGTGATCACGTGATACGCAGTTGATCGTCAAATTTCAGTTTTGTTCACACAATTCTGACAGATTTTCTGGCTTGTTTCGGTTCTAGGCATAAAATATCGTCAGAAACTGTTTAACCGCGGTGTTTTGAGATATTTAAAGGGGTTTTAGAGCGTTTAGACGTCGGTAGAACTCAAACGTCCGACTGCACGCACGTCCCTAAATGCAACACGAACGACACGTCAACGGAAGTGACGTGACCCAGATAGAGAAAAAAAGGAAAAAGATCGTTTCTTTTTATATCTAAAAGTTCACAGAACTTGTTCTAAACATTTTAAACAAATCCATTCGTTTCTTAAATGAACGTTTGTTTAGGCGATTGTCACATCCAGGCTAAAACTCATCCCAAAAGTTGACGTTTATCCGATTTAGTTTAACGCTACGGCTAAATGCTAAAAGGTAGTCAACGCGGCCTTAGAGCCAACAGCGCCACTTTAGCGGCCAGAATGAGTATTTACAGTCACATTGTGGTAATTTAAGCTTTGAAAACCTGCAATCTGCTGGTTAAAAGAATGAGAACAAGAAACATTTACACAGAATATATGCTAAACCCTCTGCATTTATTTTAAAACATCTGTAATGTTATGTTGAGCATACAAAAACTCCAGTTTATTTTAAATAAAAAAATATTTAAAATAACAAACAAGAGATCCTATTTTCACTCCTGATAACTGTCAAAATACAGCAAAACAGTTTAGCCAAACTGCAATACTGTACATCTTTTTAAGGCATGATGGAGCAGCTTCCTGGGAAAATTTTAGTGTGAATATTGCATTTATTTCAAATCTTTTAAAAAGTTTTTGAGTAAGTAAAACGAAAATCATGCTTGTGTTAGTTAGTAACTGTTGTTAAAAAATAAGTTATATTTAAAGTTAACACTGCTTGCATTTAACTTTTACAATTCATTTAAGGGTAAACCCTGAAAGAAGGTACCTATGAATAGAAATACTTATTACACGGTGAAACACTTAAACCACACAGCTGGTTAGTTTGATTGACTCAATGCCACATTTAAAAGTGAAGATTTATTTGCACACATTAAAATACGAACTGTCTTATTGATTTTCACAAAAATCAAAACAAAGATGGAAGTTCAAGAAGGTGCGCGTCCAAGGCTCATACAGTATGTGCCTCTAGTAGACTCATACATCAAAGGATCCGAAGAGGGACCCCGAAGCCGAGGACCTGCTCCCCCTGCACCTCGCACAGAGAGAAAATCTCTCTCATTGTGTGGTGACTACTTAGCTGCCCGAAATGTCTTGCAGGAAAAAGATGAACATCCTTTGCATTTCTTTGACAGGATTTTCAAGGCGTATGCAGGCGACATAATGGAACCGGGACTTGAAGAGCAGACGCTTTTCAAATCTGTTTTCAGAAATAATCTAATCTCTGATATTAGATTCAAGTTGCCATTGTACACCTGGTGTCAATTAGAAGTAACATCTTTGGATGAAATAAAACAGGGTGCTGTAACGGTTTTTGAGGCTCACATGCAAAGCAAAACATCCTCTGAGGTATGCCCAGGTCAAAAGGTCGTATCCCAGTCGCTAAAAATAGAAGAGGTTCTCTCTCCTATAGAAAGTGAGAATAAACGCTGTCGTATCAAAGGCCCTCTGACTTCAGAGGAGAGGGAGAACATACGTCGGTTGTTGGAAGAGTTGGGTAATGCAAGCAAGGATATACAAGATTTTCAAACTGACAAACAACGAAATGTTGGTGCCAGCTGGAACGGTGACTTACAATGGTTTAAAGGGAGCCCCGCTCCTAAAGCACCTCAGATTGAAGAATCTGAGACAAGCGATGAACCACAAAAGGTAGGTGTTCACTCTTTAAGAGACCCAAAATGGTTCAGAACGAATCAGGTGGGTGAAAACCAAGGTCTACCGGTGGGTGAACTTCAAAAGGAATTGAAGTATGAGGACCTAAACTCATGTAACAATGCGTGGTCCCAACAGAAGCCCCCAAGCCTTGGAACTGCACCTCCTGCGCCTCGAACAGAACAGTTTGAGACGTGCAAAGTGTCACGAATGTCCCAGGAAAATGGCCCAACACCTCTATGCTCGGAAGAGACAGAGGAAGTAAGTAGTTTGTTGGTAGATTTGAATGTTACAGTGCTTGACCAACCTGATACAATGAGTGGCGTTACCATTGATAATGACACTATCAACATTGACCTACCTGGAGCAATGTGCAACACTATCTTTTACAAAAACTCAGAGCTCACAGTTAACATTAATAACATTAACACAGATGCCTCAGATGTTGAAAATAAAGATGCTGACAGCAAACAAAATGCTGACAGCCAACAAGATCCTGAAGGTCATGACACGGTCTGTCTAACAGACGGTACCGCAGAAGGCACGGATGACTCCTCAACCGAGAACACTAGCCCGGTAAGTGAACCTTCAAATAGAGATGAGGCAGAAGAGTCCCAACAGTTGGACCCAACCCTGGCCCAACATGAGAACATCCTCTGCGAGCTGGAACAATCAGCACTCACTGAACACTACCTACCACAGGTAGAAGAAGGTGTGGAGATCCACGGATCCCACACCGAAGACGCTGTTCTGTCCTCTGGGATAGATAAATCGGCAATCAGCCAAGCTTTCGAGGAAACCTTGGTTCAAGAGCATTTGAGTCTAGAACTAATCAGAAATGACACAGTTTCTACAGACTCAAAGAGCCCCTCTTCAGACAAAGGGGGGAAACGCTCGCACACCAACATTGGTGACCCGTCGCAGTCTGAACAATCAGACGCACCTGCGATTGCGCCGACAGTTGTGACACACCTGAATTACACAGAAAGAGGTAAACGTAAGAAGATACGTTGGCCGAAACCTAAAAGGTTCCTGTGTACTGTCTACTCTCAGCTGCGAAAACAGCTTAAACTATACAATGGCATCCTAACTTGTGCCCATGGACGGACGTCCTCACCTGTGTTCGTGGTCCCCCATGACCTCAGGGGGGTGATGTTAGGTCATGCCCAAGACAAAGACAAATATTTCAATAACCCCACAAACGACAAAGATCTCGCAAACTCACAGACTTCATGGGAAATTAAGGTCGTCCAAGCACACGATAGTAAATAAACTAAACAGTTTAAACTATATTAGTTGCTAAAAGAAACGGCTCCAACTAGAACTTAGAAACGCTAAGGCTAAAACCACAACAAAAAACTAACCTTAACAACCGTTTAAATCTGCAGGATTTAATTGACATCGGTTATAAAGCTAAGACCTGTTTTTATTGTGTGATACACGTTGGAATCTGACGACAGGAGTGAGTTGAAGCAGTGAAACGTTGTTTTCTAGTTGCTTAGTTGCTACTTTTGTTGTTATTGAAGCTTGATATTGTTTTCTGAACACTCCCAGCCAAAAGAGGTTTTTATTAATGATAAGTTGAAGACTTAAATGGATTTAACTATGCCAACATGCAGTTTTCATTTTGTTAAACCTCAGTAATTGAAGTGTCATTGTAGATTAATGCTACTTAAGGTACTATAATCTACACTGATCTCACAATTTCTAATTTGAACCGATTCGATCGTTTCTATTCTAGATCATCTAGATCACTACAATATATATATATA
>JBBPBX010009826.1:35104-59231 GCA_038048925.1 Garcialebias charrua | reverse complement strand
GCAGGAGGTAAAGAGTTTAACACAGTCGAGTATTGGCAGCGCTGAACAAACGCGTAGTCTCTACGAAGAATGCAAAGTGTTAAAAAGGGATTTTGACCAATCACAAGTTGATTTGGAAAAATGTGTGGTGGAGAAGGATAAGTATTACCATCAATACAAGTCGATTCAGGCGGATTGTGGGGAGGCACGAGACGCGCTGGAAAAATGCACGGACACCCTGGAATCATTATCACTACGGTACACAAGGCTGCAAGAAGATTATAGAAAATCACAAGAACAGCACATGATGTTACAACGTGAAAATGATGGGTTAAAAGTCCAACTGAATAGTTGTAAAATAGAGCGTGCATCAGCAATGAACAAACTCTTTGAAGAAGAGAGAAAATGTTTGGGTCTCATGAGTAAACACCTTGAGAACTCACCGCCTCCGCTGCCTCCTCCCATACCTGATGACCTACTCCCTCCTCCACCGCCCCCGCCCATGCCAGATGCACTACTCCCTCCAACACCACCGCGCCGTCCCTTAGGGCCTCTAAAACCGACAATCCCACCGGATGAGCCGGTGGGTGGATCTGATAATAACCCACAAATACCTCTATCAATGGCTGAACTACGGAATATGGCGAAAAGCATTCAAACCTTCGCCCCTGGCCCAATGGGCTCACACGAAACCAAGATCTATCTCGAAGACCTTGATTTCCAGCTTCAACGCTTCCCAGAAGCTACAGATGATGATAGAATCTGTCTGTTAAGGTTAACATCGGACAGGACGGTGCATGCTTTTATGAAGCGTCAACGAGAAGCAGTGATGAAAGACTACAGTCTTCTCTGTGCTGCGCTGATAAGGGAGTTTTCTCCTTGCACGGGGCCCGATGGCATCATAACAGCAGCTAACATCAAGCAAGGTAGGAATGAACACCCAAGGTCATATTATGACCGAATATTCCGTGCCTATTTCGGGGACAGATGCGAACCTGAAATGGAGGAGGAGGTAGGGTTTAAGTATATTTTCAGCCAAAACCTCTGCCCTGACATAAGAGAGAAAGTACATGTCAGCGCAAACTATAAACGGAGGTCCATCGAAGACATAAGAGAGTGCGCGATAGATGTTTTTACAGGTCGCACACCAAACAAAACACCCTTTGAAGTGTGTCCTGGTGAAAAGGTCAAATACCAAACGCTAGACCTTGAAGGAGCAAGAGCGCCAGCTCACTCTTTTAAGGAAGCCGAGAATAAGCAAAATTTCCAACCTGACAGACCGCAAAATGAAGGTGTCCGCTGGAACAAAGACCAAAAGGGGTCCAGAGACCCCAAGTGGTACAGGCCGCATCAAGAGGAAGAGCCCCATCAAAAAAGGAAGGCTTTCCAAAAGAAAAAGAAATATGGGTCCCAAGGAGACTCATATGAAAGAGGGTGGTCCCAGAGAGGACCCCCGAGCAATGCGCCAGCTCCTGCACCTCAAACTGAACAGTCTGGGGCGAGGAAAAACCCACAGAAGTTCCAGAAAAAAGGCCCTAAACCTCTGTCTTCAGAAGAGATGGAGAACATACGTCGGTTGTTAGAAAGTTTGAAAAAAACAAACAAGGAAAACAAACCTGGTGTGATGTGTAGCACTATCATTGATAGTGACTCAGAACACACAAATAACAGCAATGCCACGATTGCTGACAGTCACCAAGATACTGATGGTCAGGATGCTGACAATCAGGGTATAGACAGTCAACAAGATGTTGACTGTAAACATGACGTCATTGTTACAGAGTCCGAGAGCCCCTCATCAGAAAAAGGGGGGGAAAGCGCACTCACCAAAGACAATGACTCGTCACAGACCGATCACTCAGACCCATGTGTGACTGCACTACCAATACAGGTGAATGAAATTCACACAGACAATGGTAGACGTAACAAACGTCGAAAAAAACCTGATAGGTTCCTGTGTAACATTATCAGGAAGGGGCCCGCTAAGAAGGCTTACCTGTCAATCACTTTAGAAGGGGTCCTCACAGAAGAGGCCCTCCTGGATGGTGGGGCTGACATAACCATTATGTCTCCCACACTGTTGAAGGAGCTAAGGATAGCCGCTAGCGGGGTTGACAGGGAAATACCCCTCAAAGAATGTGCTGTAGTACTGCAGGGACTCTCAGAGACGAGAACAACCCTTACAGCTATAGCCATGGTTCATATGCAGATTGGTGAAATGACGCTATACCACCCGGTACACGTGTCCACCGTTGACTCATTCCCATTTTTGGTTGGCCAAGACTTTATAAACCGCTTCGACGCGATTATAGATTATGGCGATCAAACAATGTGGACCAGAGTGAGCCAACCACTGCCGATCGATATGCCTACACATGGTGACACTGACTGTTTAACAGCAGGTACCGCGGAAGGCACAAAGGGGTCCTCCAACGAGAGCACAATCCCGGTAAGTGAACCTTCAGCAACAGGTGAGGCAGAAAAGGCCCAACAAGAGAGCCTCCTCTGCGAGCTGAAACAGTCAGCACTCACTGAACACTACCTACCGCAGGTAGTCAAAGGTGTTGAGATCCAAGGATCCCACACCGATGATGCTGTTTTGTCTCCTTGGACGGAGAAATCAGCGATCAGCCAAGCTTTCTATGGAACCTTGGTTGAGAAACAGTTGGGTCTAGATATGAACAAAAAGGCTTTCCGCTTTTCGTTAGACCCCAACGATAAACAGGTAATGACCGCAATAGGGATCATTGACCTTAAACTAATCTGGAACCAACGAGAACTGGATCACCCGTTCCTCGTGGTCCCGAACTTACCACATGCAACCTACATAGGCTCCGACATTTTGGTAAGATTAGGTGTCCGAGTGGACATCAACAACAATGTACTGTGGTCACTAGACACAGCCACAAAGGACTCTCCTGTGCTAACAACAGAGAACCTTAAGGCTGGACAGACCATTCCAGAGGTCTGTCAGATTGCTAACAGCCATAACACTGCGGTACCACCTCAGGTTATGAACATGCCGGTGATGTTTCACATCATGAAAGGACAAGCTATTAGCACAAAACTGGCATACTTTCAACCATCTCCTATGTTTTTCAACTTAGGACTGTCCATGGAGGCCACATTCCAAGTGACCCTCGACTGCAGAACCACGACTGTTGCTGTGTGCAACACAAGCACAGAAGAGGTACTGATCCCAAAAAACACACAGCTAGGATGGTTGATCTCCACTGATTTTCATGATTTTGAGCTAAGCATTCCATTTCTGGGAGGACTCCCAGAGAACTTGATCCCATATCAACACACGGGGCAAGTCTTGTTCACGAAACCAACACAGGCCATAGCTCTTTTCTCCCCCAGTGAGTCCGACCAGGACACTGTCCGCAGGTTCGGTTTCAACAAAGGAGACAGTCTATGCCCCCAAACTTACAGTGCACTACCTGTTGACAGGTTTTACGACACTGAAGGGGACTCACTGGAGCTCCCCAAAGAACAAGAATCCCTCTCAGTTGCTTCACAGATTGACCAGGTGGTCGCCCAAGCCGACGCCCTGAAAACTGATGAAGAAAGGGACAAACTTCGCAAAGTTCTTCTAAAATATGAGAAATCATTCTCAACTGACTCGATGGATTGTGGGTTGACCACGCTCCACACAGTGAGCATCCCAACCCCGCCTAATGCTCCCCCTGCATTTGTCAGACAGTACAAGATTCCTCTGGCAGCACATCAACCTGTCAGAGAAATCATTAATGACCTGTTAGAAAAAGGTATCATCCGATACTGTAACAGCACTTACTCTGCGCCTTTATGGCCGGTGTTAAAACCTAATGGTAAGTGGAGACTCACTATAGACTACAGAAAGCTGAACAAACAAGTTCCCTTATCCAGATGGCCTATGACGCAACTCCAACAGGAACTGCCCAAGGTCACCAATGGTAAGTACTTCTCGACCCTCGACGTCGCCTCTGGTTTTTGGACCATCCCTGTGCGCGCCGAGGACCAGTACAAACTAGCTTTCACTTTTGGTGGCCGTCAGTACACCTTTAACAGGTGTCCCTTTGGCTACGCTAACTCACCTGCAGAGTTCAACATCTTCTTGAACAAAGCATGTCCAGACGCCCACGAGCGTGGAACACTGATCTACGTGGACGATGTCCTTTTGAGGCAGCCAACACTGGACTCACATTTGGCTGAGATCGACCACGTTCTGAATCAGCTGACAACTGCTGGTGCTAAGATATCACTGTCAAAATGCCAATGGTGCAGAACCAAAGTGGACTACGTTGGCCTACTTGTAGGTCCTGACGGAGTACAACCACAGCTGACTCGCACCCAAGGCCTCGACAATCTCAAAGTCCCCACCAATCTCAAAGAACTACAAAGTTTTCTGGGCGTGTGTAACTACTCGAACCAGTTCATCGAAAACTATGCGGACCTTGCGAAACCACTGACTGAACTCCTTAAAAAAGACGTACCATTTGTTTGGACTGACAAACAGCAACAGGCAATGGACGCTCTTATAAACAGGATCAAGTCAGCCCCTTGTTTAGTCTACCCAGACTACAACAAAGAGTTTTACTTGGAAGTGGGCTTCTCAGCTCATTGCATAAGTGCAGGTCTGTACCAGATACACGACAGAGACAAACGTGTAGTAGCCTATGCCAGCAAAACGATGGCAGGCCCCGAGTTGAGATTCTCAGACTGTGAGAAAGCTTTACTGACCACAGTGTGGGCAGTTAAACATTTCTCCAGCTACATTGGTGGACAGAAAATCATTGTGGAAACACAACACCAGCCAGTGACCTTTCTTAACAGTGAACGCATCAGAGATGGTGTGGTGACAAACTCACGTGTTGCAACGTGGCTCATGGCGCTTCAAAGTTTTAACCTAGACATACGTTATGGTCAAAACAAGAAGTCACATCTGGGGACGGACTTGGCAATCTGCCAGAAGTGTACACAAGATGTACCAGCCACCCAGCCGCCGGTTGAGGTGAAACCCCCAGTAACTGAAGACCCGAATCACCACTTCTTTGATGACAATATCTGCAAAGATATGACAACATTGTACGTGGATGGATCTTCATTCCTCCGCGACAAAATCTGTAGGGCAGGTGTTGGAGGAGTTCTCCTCCAAGACCATGAACAGATAACTTTCAGCTACAAATTAGGCTCTCAGACTTCTCAGTACGCTGAGATTGCAGGAATCCTAATAGCTCTCCAGATGGTAGTAGAACGCTCCATCAAGACGCTAGTCATCTGCACTGACTCTAACTATGCTCGTTTGAGTTTCGCTTGTCACCTCGCTGTGTGGAAACAGAACGGTTTCCTAACAAGCGACAGAAAAGTGGTCAAACACAAAGAGCTTTTCATAGCGTGTGATCACTTGGTGACATCACATGACTTACAGATCTACTGGAAGAAAGTTCCGGGGCATTCTAGAGTCCCAGGCGATGACAAGCATTACAATGACATTGCAGATTCCTTAGCCAAAGAAGGAGCCGACGAAGGTCCTCTATGGTCCTTCGACCCCTCCTGGTTAATCAAGACTCTGTCAATACAACCTTCAGTCAGGGTTATGGCAGTCACACGTGCACAGGCCGCAACCAGACCTGCTGACAACGCAGTCTCTGTACGACCCGCACTGACTGACCCAGACATCATCCAACTACAAAAGTCGGATCCTGCTATCAACTCCATGATACTGTACCTGACTGATCCGAACAAAAATAGTCCGTCTAAAGACGAACTGGATTCCGATCCAGACCTTAAAGTCCTTTACCAGCTGCGCAAACAGCTAAAACTAATCAAGGGCATCTTAACTTTCGCTCATGGACCAACGTCCTCACCTGTGTTCGTGGTTCCCCATGACCAAAGGGGGGTGATGTTAGTTCATGCCCATGATCTCCCGTCCGCAGGACACAAAGGAGATAAAGCCACGCTGACGGCATTAAAACAAATTGCCTATTGGCCTGGAATGAAAAAGGATGTCAAGGACTACATTGAAGGGTGCGTGGTCTGTGGCCAGTTTCAGCCAACCAGACCACTTCACAGAGCACCACTGCAAAGCAGAGGCATTGCATTCCCATGGTCTGACCTCCAGATCGACTGGGTTGGACCACTCACTAAGAGCTCTAGAGGAAATAAATATTTTCTCACGGTAACCTGTGCATTCACCAAATGGGTAGAATGCCTACCAGCTCCTAACGACACAGCACAAACCACTGCTATGTTGTTAATGAATCATATATTCTCAAGGTTTGGACTTCCCCTTAGGGTGAACTCAGACCAAGGTACACACTTCACAGGTGAAGTGATGAAAGAACTGTGGAAGACGCTAGGCGTCAAGGCCAACTTTCATGTCGGCTACCACCCACAGGCTTCAGGCCAAGTAGAGAGAGCAAACAGAACTGTGGTGAGTATTTTGAAGAAATACGTGGCTGCAAATCACAAGGACTGGGATGTGAAACTCCCTCTGGTCCTCATGGCCATAAGAGCCACTCCACACACATCAACTGGCATCTCTCCCTTCGAGATGATGACCGGTCGACAAATGACTCTCCCTCTACACCTGTTGTACCAACCAGGCGACGCCGCCATGGCGACAGCCTACACTACACAACAATACATGAAAGATTTGAATGTACACCTCAGAAACACTTTTGCTTTCGCCCAGAAAAACCTGGAAAAATCCGCTGAAGGACGTAAGGCGTACTACGACCAGAAGGCCTCTCACAATGAACTCCAAGTGGGAGACAGAGTCTGGTACTATACGTTCGCCCCAGCAACCGGGAAAGGAGGGTCCGAGACCGGAACTCTCGCCCGCAAACTAATGCCCAGGTGGACTGGACCTCATCTGATAACAGACAAAGTGTCCTCAGTCGTCTACGAAATCAAAATCAGCAAAGGCCGCAAAGAGCCAATTGCTAAATGGGTACATCGAAATCAGATCAAACCTTACAAGGCGTTCAATGACTCCACAAAAGACAAAGATCTCACAAACTCACCGACTTCATGGGAAAATAAGGTCGTCCAAACACAAGATAGTAAATAAACTAATCAGGTTTGAGCTACCGTATTTCCCACCCTATAAGTCGCATAACCCAACATCTGTTAGAAAGCTAAGATCTGTCTGTTTGTGTTTCCTTAGGACCACGATGAAACTGCTCCTATTAATCTTCGCCCTCTTGGGACTCCTCCAAGAAGGACAACTCGAGGTTGTGACCCTTGGACCCACCTCAGGAATCAGTCTTAGGGATCAACCTGGTCTGCTCATCACAGATTGTCATCTGTATACCCAGAAGGTTTTCGTTCGTTTTGATCCCCAAATGGTGGTTAAACAACACATTAGGATCAATGAAGAATGGTCCAACAAAACGTGGTATACTTTTCCGATTGAGAGCGCAAAAGGACAAATCCAACACATGTTAAAGCAACTACACAAGTTCACTATTACACAACAGGAGCTGAGTGGAGCTAGTAGTAGAGAGACGCGTAGCATTGGATGGCTACTCCTCGCAGCCTCTCCTCTCGGATCCCTTCTAGGTTTAGGTTTGTCCGCGGTCAACACGGTCAGCATAACAACCTTAAAACAACACGTTAATGAAATACAAGATGAGTTCCCAAAGATCCGATCACAGATGGATCGGCAACAAGAACAGTTCACACAGGTGACCAAAACCGTCAAAGATACTGTCTTAGTTTTGAACACTCACACCCAAGAAATAAAGACCCTTGCAAAAACGGTCAATGAGTTAAAACTTAAGGTAGAATCGGACTACGCCAACGCCCACTTGATAGATGGGATCCTTTCTGATACGCTTAGAGATATCAGCTCGACGGTTGATACACTAGCTACTGGCAGAATCCCACCTTATCTCGTCTCCCTGCAGATGGTGATTGACATCCTGTACTCCGCTACAAACGAACTAGTGAGACCAATCCAGGCTCACCTGGCTTACACTCTCGGTAGCGCGGTCCCGATTTACGTCAACCACAAAGCGGGTGAATTCGCGTTTCTTATCAATCTACCCATCATTCCCTCTGATGGCATTTACAGGCTCAAGGACGTTGTTAACGTCGGAAATTGGCACGGTGAAAACCACGTCAGAATCGACACCCCAAAGATGGTCGCTTATCATGACGATAACCCCACAATTTACTTAGCTCCAAACCTCCAGATGTGTACTCTCACCCACGAGATACACTACCTGTGTACAAGTAAGCCTTTCATTTTGAATAAGGCCACGGGCATTTGCGGAGTCACACCCGTTCCAGATAACTCAAAATGCTCGACGACGATAACACCTCGACGCCAGGTCACAACCGCTAAAGCGGAAAGGATTGGTTCGCATTGGCTAGTAAACACTCCCCAACGAAACGCGTTGATAGTCCATGGCCATCCCGCGGCCAACCAACTTGTGACTCTACCGGACAATACAATGTGGATCAATGTCCCCCAAGGGACGACTATACACATTGGTGAACTGACGCTCTACCACCTCCGTCCGGAGCAATGGGAAACTGCCCTTGAGGTACCCGAGTGCTTCACAAACATGAGTTTGGAAATAGACCCTCAAACCATAGAACAACTCCGGTTCGAAGGTACTAAAATCGTCGATGTGGAACCTGTAAACAAAGTTCTCAGGACCCTCAAATCCGAGACTGGAACCCGGTTTCAACCAATTAATTATGCATGGTCTAGCGCGGACACGTTAAGTCTAGTGCTGGGATTGATCCCATCCATCATTATGGGCGGAATTATTGTGATCCTATTTCAGTACGTACGATCTCTTCATGCCCGACTCGATGATCATGCGGCTCAACTAGATCTGATTAGGCGTCACAAACGTGAGTCTAGGGGAAACCAAGCCGGCACGGACAGTAAGGTGGAATCTGACGACAAGAGTGTGTCGAAGCAGTGAAACGTTGTTTCCTTGTTGTTTAGTCATTACTGTTGTCATTAGTTGAGATTTTGTTTGGTTCTGAACACTCCCAGCCAAAAAGGTTTTGTATTAACATTGGTTAATGAATGATATGGATTTAACTATGCCAACATGCAGTTCGTTTTGTTAAATCTCAATCGTCGAAGAGTCAATGTAGTTTAAAGCTACTCAAGGTACCATAAACTATATTGACCTCACAATTTCTAAATTGAACCGATTCGATCGTTTCTATTCTAGATTGTCTATTCATTTTGATGAGTCTCGCCATAGACTTCAAAATTTATTAGGAATACCAAATCCTACGTCGTTCGTCTAAAAGACAACAGACATTTAGATCAAACTATATTTCATTTTATGTTAGTTTAACCTAAACTAAGTAATGAATGGAGGAATAGTTTGGAATTAGAGGCCTTCGTTACAGAAGCCCTCCAAAATTCTATAGGTACAGATCCCTATACCTAATTTATAGATTTGATCCACCCCTTAATTGGTAATTGTAGCTGATCTAAACCATGATAGCTTACATACCAGGTGCATATAGGTAAGGCTTAATGTAAAATCCCAATCATAAGCCCACCTTAAAAACCACATAAATGCATGACACATAGAACCAGAGTGGCACGGACTGGAAACCAACCAGCCTCCAACCATCGATGTGGGGACCTGCAGCTCCAACGCTTGGTCTTCAACCTTCATCCAAGGGCCGCCTCCTCTGCGTCAAATCGAGGGATCCCCTCTACATGCTGATTATGAAAACAATTGTTGCTGATCATTCAACAAAACTAATCGTTGGGGATTTACTGCTGTGGAATTACCGCTGTGGATTATAAGACTTTGCTTTCCAAGGGATCACAGACTTTGTTTTCCAAGAGTTAACAGACTTTGTTTTCCAAAGGATTAAAAGCTTTTCGCAATGGGATTACCTACGAACAGTATGGAATTTCCAAAAACTTTATGGGATTATAATTTTTGATTTTTTTTTTTCCACTTGCTGGATTACTTCAAGATCAAAGACAGTTCAAGGTTTCCTTTCGTGTTGGACCCCATCCCCAAGGACTGGCGATGGCTTCCAAAAGGGGGGAGATGTAGTGGACCTACCCAGGGTCAAATTAAGGTTTTTGAACTGTCCAGTGATGACCTTTACTGACCTCTCAGTAAAGCAAGACATTTACTACAAAATTATTCATTTAGCTATAATCTGATAACATAGTCACCAATAAGAGACTATTTCTATCTTTGATTTTAGGCTGATGTGATCAAAAGAATAACTTTTGTCATTTTCATGATGTGTGCTTTTAAGCTGTGTTATTCTGTGAGAGTTAAACTGTGTTTCACTGCTGTGTCAAAGGTGCAATCTCGGGTCACAGAGACTTCTTTTAATTTTGTTAATTCAAATGTTATCAAATGAATAATTTTATTTGTAAGAGCATCAGTACATTTTAATGTCAGATAAATCAAATACTCTGCTTAATTCAAAATGTTGTACATGGAGGATTTCTCCTCTCCTCTCGAACTTGCATGTGAAGATAAAAGGAACACTTTATCTCATTCATTTTAGCTTGAGCTCAGGACAATCTAGACACCCAAAGACTTTTGTTTTTGTCCTATTTAATAATCAAGCTATTATCATTAATAGGTCCCATATGTGATGCTTAATGACGTTGTTTTAATCAAACCAACAGTATTTTGTTAAAGTGTTAAAGCAAAGGAATCAGTTTTATGATAAAATGCTGACATCTGAAACTAACACTTTATCTTTCTGACAAACTAATCTTTTGACCCCCTTTCAACATGTTGATGTCATCCTCACATCAACTTATGATGCCATTCGGCCAATCAGAAAGAACACATTTTCTGGGTCACGTCTCAGTTAAAACCTTCACATCTTACTTTCTCTTAGGAAGTCTGCTGGAGTAAGCCTCAAACTATGGTCTTCTCCAAAGAACTGATGATCGTCTAGTCACACGCTAAGGACACGTCATTCAGTTAAAAGATTTATAACATGCCTGTTATAAATCTATTTCAAGCCGTGAAAAGCTCTCTTTTATTGACATTCCTTTAAGGAACGTCTTATCTTGGAAACACCACCAGGAGCTGCCGTTACTTTCGGTTCGAGTCAAGGCGCACGTCTGGAGACGCTGAGAATGGTAAACGAACTGACCAAACTGGACCGAGGGAGACTGACCATCTTCACGAGGTAACAAGTCGTCAAATGCTTTGCCAAGGGTACCAACGTGTAGCTTTAATCGGCCGGAGAACTGCCATGTTTCTGGTTAAAACACATCAAGATAACTCCCTGACTCTTAACTTTTCTTCCTCCATAAATCTTTCCTCCTATTTCTTTTCCCTCTCAACCTAAGCTGGAAACTATATTTTTTAAGTTAAAGAGCCCACAGACTAAATATGCTTAACATCTAATATTTATGTCTGTTGTGTTATGATTCAAGTGTGCTGACGTATTAATTTGAAAGAAAGTGAAATCATGTCAATCAAGTGTAATGGTGTTAATTTAGTTGATTTATTTTAAATAAATGATAGTGTCTCTTTGACATATCAAACTAAGTTAACGTCTTTGTCACTTAATGGCTTTGTGTATTTATCCATCATAAAGATCACAGAAATATTGGGTAAACTGAAAAAGAACAGAATCCGTGAATTTACTATTCAATCTGAATAAGTAGATTAATTAAGATAAAAAGGAGATCAGTATTAATATTGACCTCCTCATAATTCTTACAATATGAAGAAAGCATTCGTTCCAGAGGACAAAAATATGACGAGTCTGTGAGAGAGAATGAAAAATTACAACAACTGGTACAATCGCTGTCTAAAGCACTACAAGAGAGCACGGGACAAAGACAAGAAGCTCACAACCTGTGCACAATGTTGAAAGGTGAGTATGATAAATTAAAAGAACAACTAAAAGAGAACACTCAATTCGAGGAACATAAAAAACTCAGTGAACAGTGCACAACGTTGCAAACTGAAGTTGATCGTTTACGTAGAGAATTGACTGAAAGTAAGGTGGAACTGACCTTAACTAAAGAAAACCTTTTTAAAGAAAGGGAAAGGTGGGTGGATGTTGTGGCAAAGCAGTCTCAAGGCTTCCCACCCCCACCCCCACCACCTCCACCCGGTGATGCAGAACAGCTCATCGTACCTGTTAAGACCCGCCAGTCGGAGCAGGGATTTGCGTACTCAACAACAACACCTGCACAGGGATCACAGGTAAATGGGAATAACGATGGTTCTCAACTTTCTATTCCAATACCTGAACTCCAAAAGCTTTCAAGATACATTCAACACTTTGATCCGGGGCCGTTGGGTTCAATCCACACAAAGGCCTACCTAGACTCTCTTGACTTCCAGCTGGGTAATTTTCCAAATGCTACTGCTGCTGATAAAATTGCACTGATCAGGCTCACTGCAGACTGGAACGTATATGCCTTCATTGTTCGCCAACCAGACGCCATAAAAAAAGATTACAAACTTTTGCGTGATACACTTATACAAGAGTTCACTCCAAACATGGGGCCTGGTGGCTATCCAGATGCCGAGAAGGTCGTGCAAGGTAAAAACGAACATCCACAGGCGTATTACCAGAGAATGTTCCAAGCTTTCTTTGGTAATCGCAATGAACCGGGCATGGAGGACGAGGTAGGTTTTAAATACCTTTTCGGAAAAAACCTCCACCCTGTTATAAAACAGTCGGTACAAGTGATGGCTAATTTCAGAGAAAAAACCATCAAGGAAATGAAACAGTGTGCCATAAATGTTTTCGAGGCCCACATGGAATGCAGAACACCCGTAGAGGTGTTCGCAAGTGCGAAGGACGAATCCCAATCGCTGGAGCTGGAAGGGACGCGTGCATCAGCTCCCTATCCTATAAAAGGCGAGAAGAAACAGATCTTTCAACCTGACAAACCACAAAGTGGAGGTGCCCGCTGGAAAAAGAACCCAAAGTGGTTCAGGCCAAACACAGAGGGTGAACAGAAGGATCAAAAGGGGGGTGCACGTCCAAAGAGTAAAGATTATGGGTACGGAGGTAACCCATATAACCAAGGGTGGTCCCAGAGGGGACCCCCGAAACCAGGATGGTCCCGGAAGGGACGCCCGAGCCGTGGACCTGCTCCTCCTGCACCTCAGGAGGAACAATCTGAGATCAGACAACAGTCTCAAAAGTCCCAGAAAAAGGGCCCTAAACCTTTGACTGCAGAAGATTCAGAGATACTACGTCTGATGGTTGAGAATTTCAAAAAAACAAACAAGGATAACCAGCCTGGGGTAATGTGCAGCACAGTCGTTGACAAACACTCAGAGCACTCAATTAACAACAATGCCACAATTGCTGACGGTCACCAAGTAGGGGTGGGCGATATTACCAAAAAATGATATCACGATATATTTTTTGAAATACCCCGATAACGATATCAGACGATATTTCACATTTTCTCCTTTTATTGAATCAACCAAACAAATGTGTAATTTCAAAATGACTTTTCATAAACAGTCACCAGAATACAAAAAAATATATTCATATTTAACAAGCAAAAATATATATACCGCACCAGCCGCCACTGAGGTGTGCGGTAATGACTATTCTAACACTTTAACACATTTTAAAAGAGCATACAGTAAATAAAAATAATAATTTCTTACTTTAAGCGGCAGCTTCTGTCATCAGTTTGCCTGTTAGCTCCAGCTGTTAGCTCCAGCTGTTAGCTCCAGTTGTTAGCACCGCTGCGTTACGTCTGAGCTTCGCAGCTTTCTGTAGCACCACGCAGTTTAAACCCTTTACAGGAAGGACTGTTAGTATCCTAACTTCATACAGTTGGAGACAGAAAAAGTTTTAATAACTTACCGACGCCGCAGTCTGTGCGCGCCGCCTTCAGCTGTTAGCATTTAGCCCCCGAACCCGCAGCTCCGGGCAGTCCGGTTTAGCTGCACGCACCTCCTAAAAGGTTGTCGGCTTTATTATTCCAAGTTAGCTCGTTGTCCCCCGATGTCTTCGGCTTCCAGTCCGACATCGAGGCGAGCTCCAGGGACCTCTGATCGCACAAAGCCGGCTGCCCGGTGAAGCTACGAGGATGCAACTATGAGGCTAATGCTAGCTCGTTCCTCCTCCTCGCGGTGTGCGCGCGCATGCGTATTAACAAAATGTAGGGCATCTCCACATGAAGGCAGTCTCCACGGAACACCGGCTGCTGTCTGCTGCTTCACGCGGTCCGCGTTCCTCCACAAAACCACCGTTATCGCAAAGTGACGCAGTCAAATGACGTCATCATAGGATGCCGCGATATAATTTTTTTCACCGGTGTCAAAAAATCCACCGGTATTATCGTAAACGAGACGATATGGCCCACCCCTATCACCAAGATAATGATGGTCAGGATGCTGACAATCAGGGTAATGACAGTCAAATCATTGACAGTCCAGAATGTGACAGTCAACAAAACGTTGACTGTAACCATAACTTCATTGTTACGGAGTCCGAGAACCCCTCGTCAGGAAAAAGGGGGGAATGCTCACTCACCGTTGATAGTGGCTCGCCACGAACTGAACAGTCAGACCCGTGTGTGTCTGCACTACCAGTACTGATAAATGAAGTTCACACAGTCAGGGGTGGACGTGATAAACGTCGGAGAAAACCTGATAGGTTCCTGTGTAACATTATCAGAAAGGGGCCCGCTAGGAAAGCTTACCTGTCCATCACGTTGGAAGGGGTCCTCACAAAAGAGGCCCTCTTGGATGGTGGGGCTGACATAACCATTGTGTCACCCACACTGTTGGAAGAGCTACGGCTGGCTGCTAACGGTGTTGACAGGGAAATACCCCTCAGAGAATGTGCTATAGTTTTGCAGGGTCTCTCGGAGACGAGTACAACCCTGACAGCTATAGCCATGGTTCACATGCAGATTGGTGAAACGACGCTATACCACCCGGTACACGTGTCCACCGTGGACTCATTCCCATTTTTGGTTGGCCAAGACTTTATAAACCGCTTCGACGCGATTATAGATTATGGCGATCAGACAATGTGGACCAGAGTGAGTCAACCACTGCCGATCGATATGCCTATACAGGGTAACACTGACCGTCTAACGGCAGGCACCGCGGAAGGCAAAAGGGAATGCTCAGACGAGAGCACAATCCCTGTAGGTGAACCTTCGACTACAGGTGAGGCTGTAGAGGCCCAACAAGAGAGCCCCCTCTGCGAGCTGAAACAGTTGGCACTCACCGAACACTACCTACCACAGGTAGTCAAAGGTGTTGAGATCCAAGGATCCCACACCGATGATGCTGTTCTGTCCCCTTGGACGGAGAAATCAGCGATCAGCCAAGCTTTCTTTGGAACCTTGGTTAAGAAACAGTTGGGTCTAGGTCTGAACAAAAAGGCTTTCCGCTTTTCGTTAGACCCCAACGATAAACAGGTAATGACCGCTAAAGGGATCATTGACCTCAAACTAACCTGGAACCAACGAGAACTGGATCACCCGTTCCTCGTGGTCCCGAACTTACCACATGCAACCTACATAGGCTCCGACATTTTGGTAAGATTAGGTGTCAGAGTGGACATCAACAACGATGCACTGTGGTCACTAGATACAGCCACGAAGGACTCTCCTGTGTTAACCACAGAGAACCTTAGGGCTGGACAGACCATACCAGAGGTCTGCCAGGTTGCTATCAGCCATAACACTGTGGTACCACCTCAGGTTATGAACAAGCCGGTGATGATTCACATCATGAAAGGACAAGCTGTTAGCACAAAACAGGCATACTTTCAACCATCTCCTATGTTTTTCAACTTAGGACTGTCCATGGAGGCCACATGCCAAGTGACCCTCGACGGCAGAACCACGACTGTTGCTGTGTGCAACACAAGCACAGAAGAGGTGCCGATCCCAAAAAACACACAGCTAGGATGGTTGATCTCTACTGATTTTCACGATTTTGAACTGAGCATTCCATTTCTGGGAGGACTCCCAGAAAACTTGATCCCGAGTCATCACACGGGGCAAGTCTTGTTCACAAAACCAACACAGGCCATAGCTCTTTTCTCCCCCGCTGAGTCCGACCAGGACACTGTCCGCAGGTTCGGTTTCAACAAAGGAGACAGTCTATGCCCTCAAACTTACAGTGCACTACCTGTTGACAGGTTTTACGACACTGAAGGGGACTCACTGGAGCTCCCCAAAGAACAAGAACCCCTCTCAGTTGCTTCACAGATTGACCAGGTGGTCGCCCAAGCCGACGCCCTGAAAACTGATGAAGAAAGGGACAAACTTCGCAAAGTTCTTCTAAAATATGAGAAATCATTCTCAACTGACTCGATGGATTGTGGGTTGACCACGCTCCACACAGTGAGCATCCCAACCCCGCCTAATGCTCCCCCTGCATTTGTCAGACAGTACAAGATTCCTCTGGCAGCACATCAACCTATCAGAGAAATCATTAATGACCTGTTAGAAAAAGGTATCATCCGATACTGTAACAGCACTTACTCTGCGCCTTTATGGCCGGTGTTAAAACCAAATGGTAAGTGGAGACTTACTGTAGACTACAGAAAGCTAAACAAACAAGTTCCCTTATCCAGATGGCCTATGACGCAGCTCCAACAGGAATTGCCCAAGGTCACCAATGGTAGGTACTTTTCGACCCTCGACATCGCCTCTGGTTTTTGGACCATTCCTGTGCGCGACGAGGATCAATACAAACTAGCTTTCACTTTTGGTGGCCGTCAATACACCTTTAACAGGTGTCCCTTTGGCTACGCTAACTCACCTGCAGAGTTCAACATCTTCCTGAACAAAGCATGTCCAGACGCCCACGAGCGTGGGACACTGATTTATGTGGACGATGTCCTTTTGAGGCAGCCAACACTGGACTCACATTTGGCTGAGATCGACCACGTTCTGAATCAGCTAACAACTGCTGGTGCTAAAATATCACTGTCGAAATGCCAGTGGTGCAGAACCAAGGTGGATTACGTTGGCCTACTTGTAGGTCCAGACGGAGTACAACCACAACTGACTCGCACCCAAGGCCTTGACAATCTCAAAGTCCCCACCAATCTCAAAGAACTACAAAGTTTTCTTGGCGTGTGTAACTACTCGAACCAGTTCATAGAGAACTATGCAGACCTTGCAAAGCCACTGACTGAACTCCTAAAGAAAGACGTTCCATTTGTCTGGACTGACAAACAGCAGCAGGCAATGGACGCTCTTATAAACAGGATTAAGTCAGCCCCATGTTTAGTCTACCCAGACTACAACAAAGAGTTTTACTTGGAAGTGGGCTTCTCAGCTCATTGCATAAGTGCAGGTCTGTACCAAATACACGACAGAGACAAACGTGTGGTAGCCTACGCCAGCAAGACGATGGCAGGCCCCGAGTTGAGATTCTCAGACTGTGAGAAAGCTCTACTGACCACAGTGTGGGCAGTAAAACATTTCTCCAGCTACATTGGTGGACAGAAAATCATTGTGGAAACACAACACCAGCCAGTGACATTCCTGAACAGCCAACGCATCAGAGATGGTGTGGTAACAAACTCACGTGTTGCAACGTGGCTCATGGCGCTTCAAAGTTTTAACCTAGACATACGTTATGGTCAAAACAAGAAGTCACATCTGGGGACAGACTTGGCACTCTGCCAAAAGTGTACACAAGATGTACCAGCGACCCAGCCGTTGGCTGAGGTAAAAACCCCAGTAACTGAAGACCCGAATCACCACTTCTTTGATGACAATATCTGCAAGGATATGACAACATTGTACGTGGATGGATCTTCATTCCTCCGCGACAAAATCTGTAGGGCAGGTGTTGGAGGGGTCCTCCTCCAAGACCGAGAACAGATTACCTTCAGCTACAAATTAGGCTCCCAGACTTCTCAGTACGCTGAGATTGCGGGAATCCTAATAGCTCTCCAGATGGTAGTAGGACGCTCCATCAAGACGCTAGTCATCTGCACTGACTCTAACTATGCTCGTTTGAGTTTCGCTTGTCACCTCGCTGTGTGGAAACAGAACGGTTTCCTAACAAGCGACAGAAAAGTGGTCAAACACAAAGAGCTTTTCATGGCATGTGATCACTTGGTGACATCACACGACTTACAGATCTACTGGAAGAAAGTTCCAGGACATTCTAGAGTCCCAGGCGATGACAAGCACTACAATGACATTGCAGATTCCTTAGCCAAAGAAGGAGCCGACGAAGGTCCTCTATGGTCCTTCGACTCCTCCTGGTTGATCAAGACTCTGTCAACACAACCTGCTGTTGAGGTTATGGCAGTCACACGTGCACAGGCCGCGGACAAACCTGCTGACAACGCAGTCTCCGTACGACCCGCACTGACTGACCCTGACATCATCCAACTACAGAAGTCGGATCCTGCTATCAACTCCATGATACTGTACCTGATTGATCCAGACAAAAACACTCCGTCTAAAGACGAACTGGATACCGATCCAGACCTTAAAGTCCTTTATCAGCTGCGCAAACAGCTAAAACTAATCAAGGGCATCCTAACTTTCGCTCATGGACCAACGTCCTCACCTGTGTTCGTGGTTCCCCATGACCAAAGGGGGGTGATGTTAGTTCATGCCCATGATCTCCCGTCCGCAGGACACAAAGGAGATAAAGCCACGCTGACGGCATTAAAACAAATTGCCTATTGGCCTGGAATGAAAAAGGATGTCAAGGACTACATTGAAGGGTGCGTGGTCTGTGGCCAGTTTCAGCCAACCAGACCACTTCACAGAGCACCACTGCAAAGCAGAGGCATTGCATTCCCATGGTCTGACCTCCAGATCGACTGGGTTGGACCACTCACTAAGAGCTCTAGAGGAAATAAATATTTTCTCACGGTAACCTGTGCATTTACCAAATGGGTAGAATGCCTACCAGCTCCTAACGACACAGCACAAACAACTGCTATGTTGTTAATGAATCATATATTCTCAAGGTTTGGACTTCCCCTTCGGGTGAACTCAGACCAAGGTACACACTTCACAGGTGAAGTGATGAAAGAACTGTGGAAGACGCTAGGCGTCAAGGCCAACTTTCATGTCGGCTACCACCCACAGGCTTCAGGCCAAGTCGAGAGAGCAAACAGAACTGTGGTGAGTATTTTGAAGAAATACGTGGCTGCAAATCACAAGGACTGGGATGTGAAACTCCCTCTGGTCCTCATGGCCATAAGAGCCACTCCACACACATCAACTGGCATCTCTCCCTTCGAGATGATGACCGGTCGACAAATGACTCTCCCTCTACACCTGTTGTACCAACCAGGCGACGCCGTCATGGCGACAGCCTACACTACACAACAATACATGAAAGATTTGAATGTACACCTCAGAAACACTTTTGCTTTCGCCCAGAAAAACCTGGAAAGGTCCGCTGAAGGACGCAAGGCGTACTATGACCAGAAGGCCTCTCACAATGAACTCCAAGTGGGAGACAGAGTCTGGTACTATACGTTCGCCCCAGCAACCGGGAAAGGAGAGTCCGGGACCGGAACTCTCGCCCGCAAACTAATGCCCAGGTGGACTGGACCTCATCTGATAACAGACAAAGTGTCCTCAGTCGTCTACGAAATCAAAATCAGCAAAGGCCGCAAAGAGCCAATTGCTAAATGGGTACATCGAAATCAGATCAAACCTTACAAGGCGTTCAATGACTCCACAAAAGACAAAGATCTCACAAACTCACCGACTTCATGGGATAATAAGGTCGTCCAAACACAAGTTAGTAAATAAACTAATCAGGTTTAAACTACCGTATTTTCCACCCTATAAGTCGCATTGTCCAATTTGAACTTAGAAACGCTAAGCCTAAAACCCACAACAAAAAACTAACCTTAACAACCGTTTAAATCCACGAGATTTAAATTGACCTCGGTCATAAAGTTGAGACCTGTTTTTCTTGTGTGTTGCACTTTGGAATCTGACGACAAGAGTGTGTCGAAGCAGTGAAACGTTGTTTCCTTGTTGTTTAGTCATTACTGTTGTCATTAGTTGAGATATTGTTGGTTCTGAACACTCCCAGCCAAAAAGGTTTTGTATTAACATTGGTTAATGAATGATATGGATTTAACTATGCCAACATGCAGTTCGTTTTGTTAAATCTCAATCGTCGAAGAGTCAATGTAGTTTAAAGCTACTCAAGGTACAATAAACTACACTGGTCTCACAATTTCTAAATTGAACCGATTCGATCGTTTCTATTCTAGATTATCTATTCATTTTGATGAGTCTCGCCATAGACTTCAAAATTTATTAGGAATACCAAATCCTACGTCGTTCGTCTAAAAGACAACAGACATTTAGATCAAACTATATTTCATTTTTATTTTAGTTTAACCTAAACTAAGTAATGAATGGAGGAATAGTTTGGAATTAGAGGCCTTCGTTACAGAAGCCCTCCAAAATTTTATAGGTACAGATCCCTATATCTAATTTTACAGAATTGATCCACCCCTTAATTGGTAATTGTAGCTGATCTAAACCATGATAGCTTACATACCAGGTGCATATAGGTAGGGCCTAATGTAAAATCCCAATCATAAGCCCACCTAAAAAACCACATAATTGCATGACACATAGAACCAGAGTGGCACTGACTGGAAACCAACCAGCCAACAACCTTCGATGTGGGGACCTGCAGCTCCAACGCTTGGTCTTCAACCTTCATCCAAGGGTCGCCTCCTCTGCGTCAATCGAGGGATCCCCTCTACATGCTGATTATGAAAACAATTGTTGCTGATCAATCAACAAAACTAATCGTTGTGGAATTACTGCTGTGGAATTACCGCTGTGGATTATAAGACTTTGCTTTCCAAGGGATCACAGACTTTGTTTTCCAAGAGTTAACAGACTTTGTTTTCCAAAGGATTAAAAGCTTTTCGCAATGGGATTACCTCCGAACAGTATGGAATTTCCAAAAACTTTATGGGATTATAATTTTTGATTTTTCTTTTCCACTTGCTGGATTACTTCAAGATCAAAGACAGTTCAAGGTTTCCTTTCGTGTTGGACCCCATCCCCAAGGACTGGCGATGGCTTCCAAAAGGGGGGAGATGTAGTGGACCTACCCAGGGTCAAACTAAGGTTTTTGAACTGTCCAGTGATGACCTTTACTGACCTCTCAGTAAAGCAAGACATTTACCACAAAATCATTCCATTAGTTGTAATCTGAGAATATAGTCATCAAAAGAGACTATTTCTATCTTTGATTTTATTCTAATGTAATCAAAAGAATAACTTTTGTCATTTTCATGATATATGTTATATGCTGTTATTCTTTAAATGTGAAACATCAATGTGTCATTTCTGCAAGTGAAAAGGTGTCAAAGTTCAGCTAAAATGTCAAACTGACTTACACTGAAATTGTTTTTGTCGAGTTTAAGCTAAAACTCTCATCTAGCGTCTGAAAGTCTCTCACTCAGATACTTTTCCTAAACAATTTCCTTCTCTGTGCTGAATTTCACCTTGAATAGTGATAACAAGTGGACCAATGAAAAAGAGACAAGTTTCTCTCCTCTCTTATTCTCTTTTAAGCTCTAACTTTGCGGAAACGCTTTAGAGTTTGCTGGGAGCTTCAAAGACATGAGGACGTCCCAAAGAGCTGAATGAATGCCTGTCACCCGCCAAGGACAGTCATTCAGCTAAGGATTGTATAACATGCTGTTATGAATCCACTTCGAACGAGCGTAAGCTCAAGACTTTGTTTATTCCTTCATGGAATAGTTATCTTGAAGTCAGAGGCCTGAAGCTGACACATTTTCTGATGACCAACGCGAAACCCAGGAGACGTTGAAACGTAAACGAATAACCTGCTCGAAGGTACTGGTTCCCACAAGGACCCGTGCATCTGAAAAGCTACAAGGTCTTCTCTCTTACCAGGCTGTCGTCAAAAGGTAAAGAGCTGTTTACAAACGTACCTGGATTTTAGCAGAAGTCGGAGGAGAAGTGTCACTTTGGTAACATGCTCACGATAATTTCCTTTAAACCATCTTCCTCCTATTCTCCTTTCCCTCAATTCTAAGCTGGAAACTATTTTAAGCTAAAGAGCCCACAGACTAAATATGTTAACATCCAGTATTGAAGTCTGTTGTGTTGAATTTAAGTGTGCTGACGTATTAAATTGAAAGAAAGTGAAATCATATCAATCAAGTGTAATGGTGTTAATTTAGTGATTTATTTTAAATAAATGGTAGTGTCGCCTGGCATACCAACTAAGTTAACGTCTTTGTCACTTAATGGCCTTGTTTATTTATCCATCATAAAGATCACAGAAATATTGGGTAAACTGAAAAAGAAAAGAATCCGTGAAATCACTATTCAATCTGAATAAGTAAGTTAATTAAGGTAAAGAGGTCAGTATTAAAACTGACCCTTCCCTAATCCTTTACACTGTTAACGTTTTATCATACAATGAAACAAAAATACATTTGTAAAATAGGAAATTATTAATGTTTACCTAAATGTGATGCTTAAATTAGAGCAACTAGTATTTCAGAGTTGATTTTTGAATTTACAGGTTGCAAATGAATGCACCACACATTTTCACATAGTAAAAAGCCTGCAAGGTCTTATCAAAAACTCAGATAACATTCATGGTATGAATAGGTAGTTTTACTATCAGTCAATAAACAAACTCATCCTTGGACTGAGCTGTGCCCCCTCTCCTGACCGTGAAGTTCTAACCAGCAAGTAAGAACCTTCAAACTGTTTTTGCCTAGAGACAAAAATTTAAAATAGGCTGATGCTTTTATTTCCTTTATTTACACTCTCCTACAGGAACATAAATAATTTGAATTAAAAACATGATGACAGGATCAAAATAAAGTAAAGACAGGTGCTGAAAAAAGGAGTGTGAACTGGGCGTTAGTCTTAAAATCTGGATATGAAGTTTCAGTAGTTTCCAACAAAGTTAAATGAGGTCATCTGGACGGCTTTGTTTTTTACTGAGATGTTTCATCTTTCATCCAAAAGGACTTCATCAGTCCGTGGAGCCACAACAATTTCAGTTCCATAAGCAACACACTCACATAGTGGGCCAACCATCTTAACACCAGCAAACTGGTTGGTCCACCATGTGAGTGTGCTGCTGGTGGGACTGAATTTGCTGTGGCTCATTGGACTGAAGTAGTCCTTTGGATGAAGGATGAAACGTCTCAACAACAAAAAGAAACCATGCAGATGACCTGATTTAAATTTGCTGGATTTTTTTACCTGGATTATTGTCCCCCGATCGGAAGGTTGGCAAAAATTCAGTCCCACCAGCAGCACACTCACATGGTGGACCAACCAGTTTGATGGTGTTAAGATGGTTGGCCCACTATGTGAGTGTGCTGCTTATGGGACTGTGCGGCCGTGGCATAGTAATAATGGCAGTCGTCCCTCGATCGGAAGGTTGGTAGTTCGAATCCCGGTTCCCCACACCATGTGTCGTGTCCTTGGGCAAGACACTTAACCCCGAGTTGCTCCCGGTAGGACTGGAAAGCGCCTTGCATGGCAGTCTACCGCTACCGGTGTATGAATGTGTGTATGAATGGGTGGATGGTTGGTATTGTAAAGCGCTTTGGGGCCCCTCATAGGGGGCTGGAAAGCGCTATATAAATAAGCTCCATTTACCATTGAGCATGAACTTTGACGTTCCTATAGTTTCCTTTCATCATCGTGCATTTTGTTTACTCTTATGAAAATAAATAACATTTTCGTATAGTCAATGAGATGTACATCTAAGAACCTAACATCCAGTGTTGCTTGTGGTGTGATGTGCAACTATAATTCAGTGTGCGGCTACATTAATGAACAGAAAATGAAGGATTAATTGGACTTTTTTGTTTGTTTGTTTGATCATTATACGTTCTCAATCCGTTGCTCCTGTGTCACCAGGTTCCAGATAATGATGTCTTCTGCATGTCTTCTTTTTTTGGGGGGGAGGCAAGGGAACATTTCTCTAGTCACTTTTCATTGCCCTATTTTCTGTGTACAGTGTGTTGTATTGCACTTTACCTCTGCAGCCAGGACATGGGGCGAACTAGGATTCTGCTGTAAGGCCAGTGCTTCGGCTTGTCTTGTTGCCCTGAGTCATTTGGTAAGAAATGACACTCAATTTGTTTCCCATCATGCTACCTAGGCAGTCATGTATGATTACTGTGCCCTGACCAAGCGACCCGTGACGCTTCC
>JBBPBX010009826.1:24469-35081 GCA_038048925.1 Garcialebias charrua | reverse complement strand
ATTCTCTCTGGACTTGCTTGGGTAGTCAGAGCACACGTACCGTAATGCTCAACTCATTGAATGAATAGAAAAACCTGTGCGCTTAACCTAACACTTTTTTCTTTCTTTCTTTACAACATTCACATTTTGGTGCGAAGTGTGTAGGTCTTTTAAGATGTTACAGAATTTAAAACATCTTCAAAAAATATTGTCAAAGCTTACAAGTGTAAGAGTTTGCTCCATTTTGAAATTCAGCCCACAGGAGCAAACCTTTCTGACACCATTACTTTCTGAACATGTACTTTCATCCTGAATAGAGCCGTTTCTGGGAAATAATGCAGCAACCAGCCTGGCAACTTCTTTACACTAGTTGCAAAATTTGCAAAGAGAGCTTTAAGCTGTGATCTGTGCTTTTAAATTAAAATAGCAAATATTTTTATATTTATCAATAAAATCCAGTGTACAGATTTAGTTTTTTGATGGTAGGGGGAGCTTAGTCATGCAAATTAAGGCAAGATGGAACTATGCAAACTGGGTTTACCAAAGATGGGTGAATTGTGCTCTTCTTGCTCTTAAGGGATGAAAATTGGAAAGACTAGATGACAGTTTGTGCAGGCACAGAGGGAGAGACGAGATCTGTCTTCCGCAGAGACCTTGTCTGTGAAAAGAAGATATGGAAGGGACATGCTCAGAGAGCCATGGACTAAACATGACAAACATGTCTGCAGACACACAGCCTGAACGCAAAACCTCTCAAAATGCAACTAAAAGAAAGCCCAAATACTTAAGGGAGCTGGAAGATGGCCAAAAATGTTGATGGAGTGAACAGAGTGAGGTTGCAAATGTAGAATGTGACAGCACAGTAAGTAGCTGTGATGCATGATGAAAACAACTTTTTTTTGTGTATCTGTGCTACAACTGTGGAAGTTTTTTTTTGTCAAAATGTTTGAAAGAAGTAATCCAACTCAAGAATTATAAGCAGTCAGAGCAGTCAAGTGGCAAACTGCTAACTTTTTGAGTGTGTGTGTGTGTGTTATCCTTAAACAAGGACAAATAATGCATGCTATGTTTTAAAAAGTATTTGGACATACCTAGTAATTGTTGAATTCAGGTCAGGGTTTGGGCTTGGAACCAAAATTGTGAGCTAGAAACTTCTTGTCCTTTATCAAGGCCTGACTTCATAAATGTCCTACATAATGAATACCGGTAGACACAAAATTTCATATAAGCATTCTTTTCAGGCTTTCCACAAAGTAGTTGAGTGTTTCTGTGGGAATTTGTCAATTCATTTTGTAAAGCAGTGATGAAGTGATTGACTTCCGGTTAGAGGGCGCCCGTGTACATGGCTTGCAATCCACCTCTGCTGAGGGTGTTCAGATTAATTGTGTTTTGTTTGTTTTTCATCTGGGACTTAAACGCACTAATGGTGTACAATCGACAACAGCTCCTGGAGCTTCGTTTTTCTGCCGCTGATGTCGCTTATTTGGATCAATATGAGCGTACCGCTGGACCCCCTCCCCTGCTGCTGGTGGACGTGCCTGTTTACTTACGCTGCACTCCTCACCTGCCTGCCTGGAGATATCTTTCCAAACGCCGGGGAAAATGCGCTGGCCGGCTGGTGAAGCGCAAAGCCCAACGTGTTACATCTTCCTCTCCAGCTGGCGATCATGGTTTCCATTGACAGCTTCCCGCGCACCTGGACCAGGTAAACAACGGGAGTTGTCGGCTGGGGCGGTACATTGCTCGACCCTGAGGGTCTGTTATTGAAAATCTGCGTCCGCTTACGCGCGCTCACTCCACCACTACTTTGTCCACCTTGGATAATATCAGGATGTGTTTGGTTAACACAAGATCTGTCATCAACAAAACTTTCATCCTCAGGGATTACTTCCAAGAGCACAATTTGGACTTTTCCTTCATCACAGAATCTTGGTTGTCGCTAGGTGAGTCTAGCGCCTTGACAGAATCATTACCACAGAACTGTCTGTAATTTAACGACCCACGGCCATCAAGTTGTGGTGGTGGTGGATAATTAACAATATTCAAATCAACTTTTGACTGTAAACAATTGCCCATCCCCGTTTCCTGCTCCAGCTTTAAGCTGACTGTCTTCGAACTCGGCCAGTCGCCTGTGACTTTATGTGCACTCTTCTACCGTCCACCTCTATCTAAGGATATCATCAATTAAATTTCTGATTTCTTGGCTGAAATCACACAAAAATATGATTGTGTTGTCATTATTATTATTGGGGATTTTAATTTGCATGTGTACTGTCAAGAGAAACCCTTGGTTAAGGACTTTTTAGATATATTGGACTTATTTAATCTAAGTCCCTATGCAAACGGTCTTACCCAAGAGCACGGAAATCTTGAAATCTGTGACAATTTGTTTTCAGACCACATGCCAGTCTGGTTTGAGTTCACCCTCCCCCATCTAACTCCTAAGCTGTGCATTCCTTCTTGTCGCAGCCGGGCCATTAACCACTCCACTGCCGTACGTTTCACAGATGTTTACAACTCTGAAATGATAATTCAGCCCCCGGTGTTTATTTCCACCACTGAGGAGCAGACATCCCAGTTCAACTCTGTCTGTTTAAAGGCTCTGGATCATGTTGCTCCTGTTAAAACTAGAAAATCGAAACTCAGAGCAGAACCTTGGCTGATTGACGTCGCCAAGGCCTCTAGACCGCAGTGCAGGAGGGCGGTGTGCAAATGGACAAAAGACAGGCTGCAAGGTCTCTTTTCAAATACTAAAAGAGAGTTGGTGTTGTTATCAGAAAGCAGTAAAAACTGCTAAATCTCAGTTATTTTCTGATATCATTGCCTCAAACTCTCACAATCCACAAGTTATTTTCCCTACCCTAAACTCTGTTCTCCACTTCACTGAACCATCACCTTTGGAAGCCTCGACTGAACTGTGTGAGAACTTCCTAATTTCTTTTTAGAAAAATAATTGCTACCACCCAGGCTCTCATTTCCTCTCCAACTCATGATCCATCCATCCCACCTCAATCTGTTGCTGTATTTGACCATTTTGAACCAATCTCTCCGTCTTCTCTAGAGTAGGTCATGTGCAGCTTGAAACCATCTGGTTCTCCCTTTGATGTGGTCCCCCCTCAGCTACTAAAGGAGGTTTTTCTACTCTAGGTCCTTCCATTCTTGTTATTGTGAATAACAGTTTATCCACTGGCATGGTGCCAAAAACCTTTAAACATGCTACTGTTAAACCTCTCCTGAAAAAAAAAAAAAAAAACTTGACCCCTCAGTCGTATCCAACTTCAGGCCGGTCTCCAGACTCCCATTTGTTTCTAGACTTCTGGAAAAAATAGTTGAGTCCCAGTTGAAGTGCTTCCTGTAGGATCACGCTATCCTTGAGTTATTCCGATCTGGCTTTAAACCTCTCCACAGCGTTGAAACTGCCCTACTGAAGGTTTTTAATGACATCTTCTTGTCCACAGATACTGGTAATTCTGTGTTGCTTGTCCTATTGGACCTTACATCTGCTTTTGACACCATCAACCATAAGATCCTCATTGCTAGGTTGGGGCAGTGGCTGGGTATCAAAGGGTCAGCCCTCAATTGGTTCAGATCCTACCTCGCTGACAGATCATTTTGTGTTTCCATCAAAGATTTTAGTTCTGCAATGGCAGCGTTAAATGGGGGGTTCTACAGGGGTCCATCCTGGGTCCTCTCCTATTCTCTTTATACCTGCTGCCACTTGGTGCTATTTTACAGAAACACAACATACCCTTTTCACTTCTATGCCAATGACTGTCAAATATACTTTCCCCTAAGACACAATGGTACATGCTCTATTCAACCTCTGCTCGACTGCCTGACTGACATCAGGGACTGGATTGCTTTACATTTCTTAAGTTTAAATGAAAAGAAGTCTGAAGTCATGACTTGATCACGAACCACTGAATCAACATTTCTGCTCTAGCCCTGTCGGAAAAACAAAGTCACAAATCTGGGAGTGATAATGGATCCTTCCATGAAACTCAACAGTCATGTAAACATGATCGTTAAATCCTGTTTTTTTTTTTTCTCCAGCTGAGGCGACTGTCTAAGCTGAAGCCCATATTGTCCAAAAATAACCTGGAGACAGTAATACACGCATTCATTACATCTAGGCTTGATTACTGCCATTCGCTCCTGTTTGGTATCAGTCAGACCACCATTGCATGACTATAACTGGTCCAGAATGCAGCAGCCCAATTTTTAACCAGTACAGGCAAAATAGAGCACATTACACCAGTCTTGGCCTCCCTACACTGGCTAACATTTCACCTTCGAATCCAGTTCAAAATACTCCTGTATGTCTACAAATTACTGAACAGTCTCATCCCACCTATCTCTCTGATTTGCTACAACAGAATGACCCAGCAGTTACTTGACCAGTTACTTCTCACAGTTCCAGGAACTCATCTTAAGCGCAGAGGAGATAGGGCCTTCTGTGTAGCAGGCCCAAGACTTGGGACCGAGTTACCTCTGCTTGTCAGACAGGCCCACTCCCTCTCGGTTTTCAAATCATGTTTAAAAACCCACTACTATTCCGTAGCTTTCAACACCAGATGGTCTGTGTTGGAACCTGTTTGCTTCACACAGGTTGGTTGTTATATTTATTATCTGCAATGTTTTTTATGTCTATATTCTGTTTTTACTTCTTTTTGTATGTTTGTGTTGCCTGTTTTTTGTCTGTTCGTACAGCACTTTGGTTGGCCTTGTTGCCGTTTTAAGTGCTCTATAAATAAAATGGTATGGTATGTATTGATGATAGAGCAGGTCTGGCTCACAATCTTGGCTCCAGTTCATCCTGAATGTGCTCAAAGGGTTTAAGGTCACGTGCAGGCCAGTCAAGTACTTTCACAGTGAATTCATATTTTACAATTCTTCCTATGTGCACTGGGGTACAGTCATATTGAACAAGAACCCTCCATAAACTGTTGCTATAAACCTGGAAGCATAAAGTGTCTTCGTATGCTGAAGTAAGCAACTCACACATGAATGGGACTAAGGCCTAACCTGCAGGTATGTCCAAACACATTTTACACAGAGTACCACAAACAACCATTAGATTATGACCATTATCAATTGGAAGAATCTGAAACATGGCATTTATGTGGATACCTTCTGTTGTGTTCACACCCATTAAAACAATAGTTCAGATCGTCCAGTCAGGTTTGGTGTAAACTTTAGTGAAACATGTACAGTAGTTCCTTGCTACATTGCAGTTCATGTTTCAGGCACTCACTCTATCAAGATTTTTCAAAGTAAGATTGGACATGACACACAATGGGCTGATTGATGGATGAGCCACATGATGGGCATGGAGTTTTTGATTTAAATAAGATAGTATACATTATTTAGCAACTGATGCATCTATGTGCAGTGTGTGCAGCCCACAGATGCAGGAGACACTTCCTCCTGCAGCTGATCAGCTGACCTCCCCTCTACAGTGGAGAAGTGGGTGTGGCAGAGAGCACTGGCTTCTCGCAGAGTGCTGAAATCATGACCTTCTGTGCTCTTTTATAATAATAATAATAATAATAATCATTTTATTTAAAAGCGCCTTTCATGACACCCAAGGACACTTAACAAACCAATACAGTGCAAACATTATCAGTGACAAATTGAAATATAAAATACATAAAGATTATAAAATGCAAAATAATAAAAATACTTTTAATAAAGTTAATGATAAGCTAGTCTAAAGAGATGTGTTTTCAGGGCTGTCTTGAACCGAGAAAGGGAGGTGGTGTTTTGAAGGTCTGGCGTAGAGCGTTCCAGAGGTGAGGGGCAGAGCAGGTGAAGGCCCTGCTACCCATGGTAGAGAGGCGGGCAGAGGGTACATGGAGATGTAGCGAAGAGGAGGATCTGAGAGAGTGTGATGGGATGGAGATTTATAGGAGGTCAGATAGATAAGGAGGGGCAAGGTTGTGGATAGATTTGAACGTGAGAAGTAGAATTTTGAAGATGATGCATGATTTAACCGGGAGCCAGTGGAGCTGCTGCAGGACAGGAGTGATGTGGTTATAGTAGGAGGTTTGAGTGATGACACGGGCAGCTGAGTTCTGGACCATCTGTAACTTGTGGTGAGATTTGTTGGGGAGGCCGTAGAGAAGGGAGTTGCAGTAATCGATATGGGAAGTCACAAGACAGGATGGCTGTGGAGCGGGGTGAGAGAGAAGGGCGGAGACGGTTAATATTACGGAGGTGGAAATAGGCAGACCGAGTAATATTGTTGATGTGTGAAGTGAAGGAGAGAGTGGTGTCGAGGATGACACCAAGGCTCTTGACCTGAGGGGAGGGGGATAGCAGAGAGTTGTTAAGGGGGACGAGAAGATGTTCTGATTTTGAAATAGAGTTTTTGGTACAGACGAGAATGATTTCTGTTTTGTTACTGTTTAGTTGAAGGAAATTGTTAGAAAACCAGTGATTTAGCTCAATGAGACAGTCGGTGAGGATGGAGGGTGGGTGGGTGGAGTTAGGTTTTGATGACAAGTAGAGCTGTGTGTCATCAGCATAACAGTGGAAATGGACGCCGTATTTGCGGAAGATGTGACCTAGAGGAAGGAGGTAAATGATGAAGAGGAGGGGTCTGAGGACAGAGCCTTGGGGGACACCCGTGGAGACAGGGGAAGACTGGGAGCGGAAGGATTTAAGCTGAATGAATTGAGTGCGGTCAGAGAGATAGGAGTTGAACCAGTCTAACGGGGTACCTGAGATGCCAATGGAGGTTAGTCTGTTGAGGAGGATAGAATGACAGATGGTGTCGAAGGCAGAACTTAGATCAAGAAGAATGAGGATGGACAGAAGACCAGAGTCTGCAGCCAGAAGAAGGTCGTTAGTAATTTTTACTAGAGCTGTTTCGGTGCTATGGTGGGGGCGAAAACCCGATTGAAACTCTTCATAAATGTTGTTGTTGGACAGGTGAGTGAAGTTGACTAGCAACAGTTTTTTCAAGAATCTTGGAGATGAAGGGCAGATTGGAGATCGGACGAAGATTACTGAAGTTGGTAAAGTCAAGACCTGGTTTCTTGATGATGGGTGTGATTACAACAGATTTGAAGGCTGTGGGAACAATGCCAGATGTTAGGGAGGAGTGGATGATATTAGTGATGATAGGGAGCAGAGACGGGAGACAGGATTTAACAAGAACTGTGGGAAATGGGCCAAGTTGACAGGATGAGGACTTGGACTTGCTGATAATGTCAGCAATGTCATCAGCAGAAGGGAGGGAGAAGACAGAGAAAGGGAGGGAGGGGGGAGTTCAACGAGGTTGTTGGGAGCAGTATTTGGTCCAAGGTGTTTATGAATTGAAATAAACTTTTCATTGAAATATGACATCAGGGAGTTGCAAAATTATGTGGAAACCATGTGAGAGGGTAGAGAGTTAGGAGATGAGACAGAACGGTGGAGGAGAGAGAACAATGGGCCTCATGCACAAACCGTTCGTACGCACAGATATGTGCTTATCCTGTGCGTACGAGCGATTAAGGATCATTTGTGGCATCCAACAATGTTTTCGTATCCTAAGATTTTTTTCAGATACGAACAAAATGTACGTGTGGTCTGGACCTGTCGTATATTTTACGAGCAGTCGGTCCGCCGTTATCCAGATGGATTTCCATCACTAATCACTTATATTTCGTTATTTAGAAAATATTCTGAGTTTAAAAAGAATTAAATGCAACGACACAAATTTGTTAAATTAAAAGAAAGCGGCTTCAAACCCCCCCCCCGCGCCCCACTCGACCACCGTGCGCCCCCGCGCGTGGTGTGGCACACGCCCCCCCACCCCGTGCCAACAGTGGGCACGGGGTCCCCCCGCGCCAGTGTCGGCATGCCCCCCCCCACGCCGCGCGACTGTCGAGCAGACACACACACACGCACACACACACACACACAGCACCGCAGAGAGAGGGGAGAACAAAGCGAAACCAGCTTATTCATTCGTTTCATGTCATTTTTTATTTAAGCTGCCTGTTGACTGCGGGCGCACTGTCATCTGAGTGTGGATCATCGCGCGTCTTGCAGTAAGTCTGCTCCATCTCGCAGACTGTCCACCTGTCGTGCTGCGGCGAGACGTTTGTTTGAAGCCATTTTCAGATCAAACCATTTATTCTTGATTTCTGATACTGTACGACCCACGGGACACACAGTATATGCACTACAATATTAATATGAGGTTAACTGTAGTTTCGAGACATTTTAAAATGCCTCTGTTCAAAAACACATCCGACACTTGCGGGGGGTGGGGGGGCAGCGGTGCGCTCTTCTGAATAAGTGAAACTAAATGTAACACAGTACACTAAAATTAGAGATATTTGACCATCCGACACCTGCGGGGGGTGGGGGGGTAGCCACAGCGCCACTGAGAGCAGAACTCCGAACGCGTGAAGTTCTCCTTTTACTTCTTGAGTTTGAATGAATGGACACTTCCTGCTGTCAGAAGGCAGGAAGCGTGGCCTTATATGGTGTTTTGAGGGGTGGAAATTATGTAAATTACCTTCCCGCGAGCACGCGCAGGTGAGTAGAGCAGGTGGAATTCATCACCTTTAAGCAGCCCGTTTACACGCTTTTCCTGTGGATAGAAGACTTTGTTGGTTCTGACGTGGCATGTTCGTACGAACGCTTCGTACGAACAAAAGTAGTAGAAATTTAGGATAAGAATAAGAACATTTTCGTGCATGAGGGCCAATGTCTTTGAATTACCAACATTGGAACAGATGATGTCAGAGAAGTAGTTGGATTTGGCTTGAGAAATACTGTTCTTGTAATGGATGAGATGGTTTGCATAAAGTTCCTTGTGAATTATGAGACCGGATTTATTATAGAGACGCTCTAGCCGCCGCCCGATCTGGAGTGAACCAGGGTGCAGAGTTGGAGAAGGAAATGGTCCGAGTTTTCAGAGGAGCAACAGAGTTGAGGATGTTGGTGAGGCTGTTATTGTATAATGTGACAATATCATCTGGGTTGGAGGAGTTGAAAGTGGAGAGGGTATTATTAATATGAGATAAAAGAGTGTCGTGGTTGATATTCTTGATATTACGGAAGGAAATAGTGCATTGATGTTTATCTGAGGAAAATTTAAGATAAACATTAAAGGTTCAGTCTGCAGTTTCTGTAGAACATCAGCACTTAGAAAAAATTTCAACAAGCAAAGCATTCTGATCCCTCCCCCTCAGAGCCATATATGGCTCTGCCCCCTTGTGGTCTGTTAAAATTCAAATTCAAGCTCTGTTTTTATTGGCTGATTCAAATTCAAGCTCGGTTTTTATTGGCTGGTTACAAACTTTGTTTTTATTGGCTGGAAAATGGCGGGTCACTTTTTCTTTTTAGAAATGCTTATTTACCACCTGGAGAAGCAAGGGGACAATATTTTTTTTTAGTTTTTTTCAGAGATTACTTCTCTAACATCAATCTAGTGACAGAGTGAAGAAATATGTTAAAAATATATTGTTAGAAAAGTTACATATAGCAGCTTTAAATGAAATCATCAGGTGATCAGTAAATGGAAGTTCATTAGAAGAACAGTTAAGAGGAGAATGTCCGGTGCAGCAGAGTAAATCCAGAGTGTGGCCCATCTTGTGTGCTGGAAAGTTGATAAATTGTTGAAAGCCGCAGCTGTCCAGGCAAGATGTGAAGTCTCTGGAGAGGGGGTTGTTTTCTTCATCCAAATGAATGTTGAAATCGCCCAGCAGGATGACATTGGGTGAAAGAGCTGTTAAATGGGCCATTAGGCCAGCAAAGTCATTCATGAAAGAGCTGTTCACTTGTGGCGGTCGGTAGATTGTTGCCACCACGGTTGGTGTTGGGCCAGCGAGCAGACACACAGTGTGCTCAAAGGAGGAGGTGGGGGGTGAGTGAACCGGAGTGACCTTCCAGTTCTCACGGTGAATTATCGCGAGACCTCCGCCTCTGCCTGAGGCCCGGGCCTTTGCGGTGTAAACAAAGCCCGGTGGTGTAGACTCATTCAGATGAAAAAAGTCATTTTTTTGTTGCCATGTTTCTGTTAAACAGATGAAATCCAGTTTTCGGTCAGATATTAGATCGTGAATAAGCTGACCTTTGCCCGTGAGGGAGCGAACATTCAGAAGTCCAAACTTTACGGAGGAGGCGGAGGTAGTGACCGGAGCGTTAGCCGACCGAGCTAGGTTGGCTAATGTGCTACTGCCGTTAGCCGCCCGAGCATTGCGGCGTGAAGAATGGCGAGAGTCAGACCAGATGGAGGTTATGGGATGAGCCTTGTCAGCGTTGAGTTGACGGCGCGAGCCCTGGTGGATGTATCTCCGACGAGAATGGAAGGCAATTTCCTCAAGAGGTAGCACAGGGGGGACGGCCGGTAGGAAACGAAGACGAAGGAGCTCGACGGCTGAATTTTGGAGCAGGCCAGACGCTGGGTGGTGGTGGATGAGAAGCAGCAGAGTCCAAACGAGAGTAGACAACAGGTAAATCCAAGTAAAATCCATGTTTGTTGATGAGTAGAAATGCCTAGGCAAGGGTTGGTGAAAAAAACAGCAGAAAGTACTGAATACAAGAAAAAAGTACGAGGAGCAGCGGAAGCGAGGTGTGTGCCTGCGTTCGCCCCGGAAGTAGAGCGCTTAGAGTTTAGAAACATTATTTAGAA
>JBBPBX010009826.1:0-16757 GCA_038048925.1 Garcialebias charrua | reverse complement strand
GTGCAAATGACAATAAATTCTCTCTGACTCTGACTCTCTGACTCTGACTTTTGCTACAGTTACGGTAGTCACTCTCCCAGAGCTGCACGCGCCTGGGAAAGCGAGTCTTTTGTCTTCAGCACGAACAGAGTGCAGCTTGAGCAGGAAAAACATGAGCAACAGAGCAGAGATTCAGATAAAACTATGTCAAATCAAGGAATAAAAAGACAATAAGAAGATTCCTGGATGATTTGAATTTGGAGAAGTTTATTTTTGTTCTTCTGAAGAAAAAGCTGAAAAAAACATTTGATCTAACAATCTAATAACTTTTTGAATTTTATTTCTGAATGAATGAGGGCTGTTATTTGGTGGATAATTGTTTTATACTGGGTACATATAATAGGATATAGTTTTATTTTATTTATTATATTTTATTTTGTTTTTGGAATAGTATATCAAGTCTATAACATATAGTATTCATCAGTTTGTACTTTGTTTGTGTAGAAGATAATGAGAAATGTAGGGAGGGGAAATTCGCCTGTAAATAATTTGAATTGTTAGTCTGTTTCTTATTTGTAAAAATAAGTGAGAATAAAAAAAACATTGTAAATATGTTCTATAGTGTTGAAATTGTTAATTTGTGATGCAAAATCTGTAATTCATGTTCAAATGCAGTGTTTTATTTGCATAAAATCTCTAAAATCTAATTTCGCTTATTGATTTTCTTGATGTTAAACAGTTTTAATAAATGGTTTTTAACAAGTATAATGTAAAATAATGCCAGATATTGAAAGATCTAAATATTCTGAACAAATGTGCTGAAGCACTTGTCCATAGAACATTTTCTTCATATTTTCTAGTGAAAAACAAGTAAAAAATGACAGGCGGAAATTTGAGGCTTAGGTGTAAAAGGGTTAAGTAGTCAGTTGAATTGTCTCCCTCCTCCCTGCAGGCTCCATTCCCATAAAGGGAGCTAGCTCCCTTTATGTGAAAGGGAGACAATTCAACTCACTCTTTCATCTTTAAAAACTGTGTTAGGATAGGCTAAGTGCTTGTTGACTGTACAGTACTGTACATGTATTCATTTATAAAAAAAGTTTAAAAAAAAAAGTAAAAAAATAAAAATTCAAGCTAGCTCCCTTTATGGGAATGGAGCCTGCAGGGAGGAGGGAGACAATTCAACTGACTCCTTAACTGTTTAGGATAGGCTAAGTGCTTGGTGACTGTACAGTACTGTACATTTATCTATTTATAAATAAAAAACAATAAAAAAATAAAATACTGTATATACTGTATATTTTTAATAAATAGATAAATGTACAGTACTGTACAGTCACCAAGCACTTAGCCTATCCTAACACAGTTTTTAAAGATGAAGGAGTCAGTTGAATTGTCTCCCTCCTCCCTGCAGGCTCCATTCCCATAAAGGGAGCTTGCTCCCTTTATGTGAAAGGGAGACAATTCAACTTATTCCTTCATCTTTAAAAACTGTGTTAGGATAGGCTAAGTGCTTGGTGACTGTCCAGTACTGTACATGTATTCATTTATTTAAAAAAAAAAAGTAAAAAAAAAAATATATATATTTTTTTACTATGTGATCCTACTTACGAATTTTTGACATACGAGCGCCCCCTAGAGACGGAACTCGCTCGTAAGTCGGGGACTACCTGTACTTAGTCTGTGGCTCTTAGCTTAAATATAGTTACCAGCTTAGAAATGGAAATGGAGAGATTTAAGAGGGAGAGGTTAAGAGAGGAAGTTATTTATCTTGAGTGTAACCAGAAATGACACTTTTCATCCGACTTCTGCTAAATTCCAGGTACGTTTGTAAACAGCTCTTTACCTTTTGACGACAGCCCGGTAAGAGAAGACCTTGTAGCTTTTCAGATGCACGGGTCCTTGCGGGGCCAGTACATCTGAGCAGGTTATTCGTTTACCTTCCAACGTCTCCTGGTTTTGCGTTGGTCATCAGAAAATGCGTCAGCTCCTGGCCTCTGGCTCAAGATAACTTATTCCAGGAAGGAATAAACAAAGTTTTGAGCTTACGCTCGGTTCGAAGTGGACTCATAACAACATGTTATTAGTCTTTAACTGAATGACGTGTCCTTAGCGTTTGACTGACGTTCATTCAGTTCTTTGGGAAGACCTCATGCTGAGGCTTACACCAGCAGACTTCTCTCGTTCCAGCAAAAGCTTAGAACCTTAGTAGAAGATCTGAGAGGAGAGAGACTTGTCTCTTCCCGATTGGTCCAAAAAAGAACCAGTCGAGCAGTTCACTTGTTGTTATCACGATTCAAGGTGAAATTCAGAGCAGAGAGAAATTGTTTAGGAAAAGTGTCTCAGTGAGGAGACTTTCAGACGCTAGTGAGAGTTTTAGCTGAAACTCAACAAAAACAACTTCTGAGAAAGGCAGTTTGACATATTATCTGAACTTTGACACCTTTTCATTTGTAGAAATGACATAGCATATACATATGTGATCATAAGACATATTGTAAATTACAACACTGTTCATGAATAAACACAGGTGATGCTCTGATTATATTTTGTATTAGAACAAAATCAAAGATAGAAATAGTCTCTTTTGAGTGAATCTGTCCTTTGATTCAAGCTAATAAAATAAATTGTGTTAAGTGTCAGATTACTGAAAGGTCAGTAAAGGTCATCACTGGAACAGTTCAAAAATGCACAGGTGTATCAGAGCGGACACGGTCATGCCCACTACACAGCCTACAGTTTCAGCCTGGAACACGCCTCTCCACCCGGTTCCAAAATCTGATCAATCCCATTACCGTTTAGTCCATGATTTGAGGCCGATAAATAAGGTTGTTGTTCCGTCTAATTATGGAACTCCAAATCCTTACGTTATGATGAATGCCATTCAGCCTGAGCACACATTTTTCACCTTTATCGACCTGGCTAATGCATTCTTTTGTGTGCCTTTGGACGCAGGGTCAAGGGATCTGTTTGCATTTACCTTTAAGGGGAAACAATTCACGTATTCCCGCCTACCACAAGGGTATGTCGATTCACCCTCATTATTCAATCATGTTTTGAAGCATGTCCTTACTGATTTGCCATTACCACCAGGGGTGGTCTTGCTGCAATATGTGGATGACATCCTGTTAGCAGCCCCATCTTCAGACACTATTATGCAGGCATCTGATACTGTGCTTTGACATTTAGCTCAGTGTGGATTTAAAGTGTCAAAACACAAATTGCAGGTTGGTCGTTCAAAAGTTACGTTCCTGGGCACTCATCTCTTGCTCTGGCCTACAATTGACGCTATCTCTGAAGAGCTTCATTTTAAATCATTCTAAACCAGTAAATGTTAGGATGATGTTAAAATTTCTGGGGTTGATCAATTACAGTAAGAACTTTATTCCTGATTTCATTCGCAAGGTGGCTCCTCTGAGAAGCCTGATTTCAGCTGTGAGATATAAAAATTATGTATCCCCACTGCAATGGACGGAGGAAGCTGAGAGGGCGTTTGTTAAAATTAAACAAGCTTTGTTTGATGCATGCTCTCTTCAGTGTCCAGATTACTCTTTGCCATTTCACTTAGATGTAGATGAAAAAGACGGATTTGTGAATGCCGTCTTGTTTCAAAAGGGGAAAACTGACTCTGAGAGACACGTTTTGATGTATTATAGTTCAAAATTAGATCAAATTGAAATTGGCCACCCTATCTATATAAGACATGTAGCGGCTATAGGAAAATCTGTTTTAAAAACAGCACACATCACAATGGGAAATGAAGTTTTTGTTCACACAATTCATGACGTAAATTTTTTTTGGGATTCACAAGCATTCACATTCTTAGCACAAAGAACAGAAAATCTCAGGAGATTACTACATAAATCACATATACATTTTATAAGCCAGGGTGCAAATATGGCTGCACAAATGGACACTACACAAGATCATAACTGTGTTAGTGACACCTCAGAGGAAATGAGATTACATGAAAACCTTTCTAAAGATTCTTTAGAACAACCAGACATGATACTGTTCTGTGATGGGCATAGTCATCGAAATGAAACGGGAGCATTGGTCACTGCTTTTGCTATGGTGGAAAGAAAGGATGACGGTTTTGTTGAACTTAGGGCAGAAGTGATGAAACAGCCAGCTTCTGCACAGTTAGCTGAGCTTAAAGCAATGACAGAGGCTTGTCATGCTGCAGCAGGGAAAAAGGTTAATATCTACACAGACTCAGCTTGTGTTTTTCAAGCAGTCTATGTAGACCTTTGTCATTGGAGGAAAAAAGGATTTGTCACTTCGTCTGGAGAGCCAGTCAGACATTTTAAACAATTACTGGAATTGTATTATGCATTGCAGCGACCCAGACAGGTGGCAGTAATTAAATGCAAGGGGCATCAAAAACAGAATCATTTTATCGCTAAGGGGAACCATGAAGCAGATCAGGCTGCTAAAAAAGTTGCAGGCTACACTTTAAGGTCACAGATGATCCAGGGACATGAGAAAAAGAATTCTGAAAAGTATTTTGAAAAGGAATTCACTCTGGAATCTATTAGAGAATTACAAAATGCAGCCTTCCACAAGAGAAGCAAACATGGTTAAACCGTGGAGCTAAAAAGGATTTTGAACAAATTTGGAGAAACCACGAGGGTAAAATAGTAGCCCCAGCAGGTTTGTTCAACCTGTTATGCCAAGAGGCTCACAGCAGAGGGCACTGTGGTACCTCAAAACTGATTGACTTAATCTCACAGAGCTGGTGGAATCCGTATGCTTTTTCCATTGCAAAATACTTTGTACAGACTTGTGAAATATGTTGTCACCATAATCCAAGAGTTGCACTTAAAACTGGACTGGGTGGTTTTCCAATGCCTCAAGCACCATGGAAAGAGATTGTGATCGATTTTACTGATATGGGAGCTGGAAATCTAGTAAATGGGAAATGATATTTACTTGTGTGTGTAGATCCATTCAGCAGATGGGTAGAGGTGTATCCAACTAAAACTGAAAAGGCAAGGGAAGTTATAAAGTGGTTGACAAAGGAATTAATCCCCAGATTTGGAGTCCCTTCAGTGATCAGATCAGATAATGGGACTCATTTTGCAAACGAGGAACTAAAAGAAGTTGAGAAAATGTTTGGCATACAACACAAGTTTGGAACAGTTTTTCACCCAGCCTCATAAGGCATTGTGGAGCGTGCTAACCGCACTCTTAAAGAAGGGTTGGCAAAGGTTTGTGCAGACAAAAAATTGAAATGGCCTGATGCTCTACCTATAGTGTTGTTTAATTTAAGGTCAACTCCAAACACTACTCTGAATGTAAGCCCACATGAGATATTTACAGGGAGGAAAATGCCATGTCCTTTCACCCATCCTTTTCCTTCAGAAAGTACTATGTTACAATTACAACATTATGACATATCAGAGTACTTGAAGAAGCTTAATAATACTGTAATGAGCATTTCTCAACAGATTCAGATGATCAAGACTGAAGAGGGAGAACAGAATGGTACCCTCTTGGAAACAGGTGACTGGGTTCTAAGAAAGGTAGCACGTTTTAACTGGTCGCAGCCAAAATGGGACGGGCCGTACAAGGTGGCTGCAGTAACATCTCATTGTGTAAAAGTTTGGCTAACTGAGGTTAAACTCAGTAATTGGATACATAAGACGCATTGTGTTAAAAGTTCTGACCCTTCTCAACGCACTCTACAGCAGGTACGAGACGACTTGGCTGAGCTGGGCGCGTCTGAAGGACTGGGTGTGTCTGAGGAGCTGAGTGAGCCATCTGTACAGAGTGACGCTGACCCTCCATCTCCAGTTGGGAACGTAGATCGACCGGTCCCAAAGCCACGATACAACTTGAGGAAAAAAATCAAAGCAGACTTAAATAACATTACATAAAAAGTGGACATTGTTTGTTATACATAATTGTTACAGGGAGAATGAATTATCGAGTGATTAGGTTAAGTGTCATAATCTCTTTGGGAATTATTTTAATTGCAGGCCTCACTCTGTGGGTTGAACCGAAAGCTAAGACAGGCTCCCCTGAAGTTGTTCACAACAATGTCAACAGGTCTCGTGATGAGGATCTTCACTTCTTGCTCAGAAGAGGGAGAGGTGAAACAGAGGTTGCAGATGTTCAGATTCAGGTACACCAAGACACTGAATTTATCAGATCAAAGAGATCCATGATAGTTAATTTTCCAGAGTTTAATTTCACAGCCGGGGTGACCGCATCAGTTAAGTTTGATTTTTGCTATGTGGTATATTGTGGTGCAAAGCATGAGTCATTTGTTTGGGCAGTGAAGTATATCTGTGTGACTTACAGACATGACATGAATTGTAGAGGATGGAGTAATATTTTATGTAATTCAGGATCCACTGACTGGGGTTACAGGCCAGAAAAAGCAAGAAGAGGGAGCTCATCAACAGCTTGCAGCAACATCCTTAATGGCTTATCAAACTAGGTTGGCAGTTGACTTCTTGTTGGTAGAGAGGGGTGGTGTCTGTTCCATGTTTGGGCAAGAATGTTGTACATTCATCCCAAATAACACAAGTCCAGATGGTTCATTTACAAGAGCTCTTGTTGGTTTGAAATCTTTGTCAGAAGAGTTGGCAGAAAGTTCTGGGGCCTCATGTACAAAGACTTGCGTGGATTTCTTACTGAAATGTGACGTACGGTCAAATCCAGAAAACTGCGTATGCACAAATAAATCCAGATGTATCAAACCATGCGTACACCTGAATCCACGCACATTCCTTTTGTACATCACAATTAACGTGGAACTGAGCGCACGTGAGACACCTCCCCTGACACGCCTTCATTTACATATGTTAAACAGATGCAAATTACTTCCTGCATGTGTGAAGGACATGTTTGTTTGATCCCTGCGCGATCAGAAATTATTTCTAGATTCAGGAAAATAATGAATTTAATATAATATGAGTGAGGAAAAATCCTAAGTAAGAATAGTAATAAAATGTGTTTATCACGCAAAGAACGAGTGATTGTGTGTCGGTATTTGTGTGTGCGCGCACCCTGCTTTGGTGCGCAACCGGCTCATCCATTCATTCTGAGTGAAAATATTAACTTTGCGCACGAGTTTATTACCATAATTACTGTAAACACAGAGGAACTTAGATGTTTGGTAGAACATAGATCTTTGTTTATTTAATAGATGATATGAAGAAACGGGTCTGTGCGTCTCAGTGGAGTTTTCATGACATGACGTGATGTTGGAGTCTCCAAACGCTGCGCGCGCCGCAGCCTTGTGCGCAGTCTGTTTGTCTGTGAAGCTTTTACTCTCCTACAAGTTATATATGGTGTACTTTCACGTGTCATTTTGGAGAAATCTACAATAAACGCAGATTATGAAACACCTCCAGCTGCCGTGTAACACCGGCGAGGGTGCGCGCGCGCTCCAAAGCGCGACCACTCAGCCTTTGGAATCATATAGATGAGACATTCCATTGGACATGAATCGGCTTTGTGTGGACTGGACAGCCCTGATCGGCCTGCCAGCTCCCTCAGGAAAGCTCGGGAACAGTTTGATCGCTGCTTCTGCATGTGCACGCGTGATGCACGGCTCCTGTGTTGCTCCAGAGCGCAGCAGTGCCAAACTGAAAAATGATTATTTCTGAAAACGGCTGATAAGCCATATCCTAGATCAGAAAATTATATCTGTTTATAAATAAATGCTCTGCGTGTTACACTATTTATTATATCCTCCAGTAAGGCTGAATGAATCCGTTCCTGTTAAATTTATTTTTTGCACAACTTTGCGCGTCCTTTATTTAACTGCGTCATGTGGATGTAATACTTGTTAATCGTGTGTTTGGTGGGAATATTAATCATTTTCACATCATGAACAGTTAATAATAATAATAATAATAATAATAATAATAATAATAATAATAATAATAATAATGAATTCAATTTATAACGCACTTTTCATTAATGAAAATCTCAAAGTGCTACAAGGTGCAACAGAATTAAATGTCAATAAAACAATTAATAAAACAATTAAAATCAACAACAGTATCAGCTAGATCAAAAGTAGAATCATGAGGAGGTAGAGTATGCTCGGTTGAAAAGAAAGGTCTTCAAGCCGCTCTTAAAGTCAACCACAGATTGTGGGGCTTCAGTTTTTCAGAATCACCTGTAAGTGTCGCCAAAGGCACAAAAACCACCGAAACGTGCGTACGCCAGCCATGGGGCTGGCGTGGGAATGCACACATATCAACGTTCAGTTCAGTTTTGATACATACGGAGTTTTGCGTGGATAGTGACGTACGTAAGGTTTCTGTGCGTACGCACGGTTGATACATGAGGCCCCTGGAGTTCAAAATCCCTTGAGTGAGTGGTTCATCTCAACGTTTGGAAAGTGGAGGGCTGTTGTCGTCACAGCTGTGATTACAATGTGTGCAATTGTGGCTATGTTGATTTGTTGTGGATGTTGCTGCGTCCCTTGCGTGAGGCATTTCTGTTTAAGGTGCATCACTAGGGCAGTTGATGACAGATTTCCTCAACCGCCTTCTTATCAGATGAGCGTTCAGGCAGCAGAGGTTCTACCCCTTACAGGTGTCTATGATGATGAAGATGAAGTAGCCTGACCTGGCTACCCCCTAGTTCATATTCTCTGCTAAGGTTAACACATACCAGAAATATAGATTCCACACACTAGAGGCGTGTCTTTGATAGAAGGGACAGTCCGCTCGGTTTTAATTGTTTTTAAAAAAAAAATTTATTTGTTTTATTTGTTCTTTCTTACATTAATTTTTTATCTTTGTTTGTTTTTGTTTATTCTTTCTTACATTTATTGTTTATCTTTGTTTGTTTTTGTTTATTCTTTCTTACATTTATTTTTATCTTTGTTTGTTTTTGTTTATTCTTTATTACATTTCTTTTATTTGTTTTATTTGTTCTTTATTACATTTATTTTTTGTTTTTATTTGTTTTTCTTTGTTCTTTATTACGTTTACAGCATATAAGCTCTGATAGTCACAATATATTCTATTACCTAGGTTTATTACCATTTAGTATTGATGCTTATTTTTATATAAGGGGTTTTATACTCTGGGTGGGTAACTTAGATGTAGAATTACTGCGGGATGGGAATGTTAGAGATTTCCAATGTGTATACAGTTGTACAGTAATTGCATTTACACATAGTACATATAGGATTTTATTGACATGATGTTTGTCATGTCAAAAGGGGAATTGAAATATATTTCTATCAGTATTATATCTATTATGTTCTAAGATTTGTGTTCACCTAAATGCTGCCATATAATGTGAAATAAACCCAAGGCGGAACCTTTTCTCCCGGGCTTTGTTTTCAATAGGGAAGAGTTTTTCAGTTACACGTCTGCACCATTCAACAAACACGACACTAGTTGTTTACATCGAGCTGATAGCTGATTTGCAGAAAGGCTGGCTACGTGGTAAGAGTAGGGCAGTCCCAAGGCGGTTCCAGGGCGGTCCCACGAGGCGATGACGATACCCAGGGTTTTTTATACGTGAGCCAGCCTTCGAAGATTGTGTGTGGGACTTTGTGATCAGCGAGAGGTCTGTGTAAGCTGCAAATTTCTTCTTATATGTACAATAAATCTGCAATAACGTGCACATTCGTTTCAGAGCTTCCTTCAACTTTTGACATGTATGCATTTGACAACCAGGCGGTCCACGAAGCACTAACAGATAGTCCATTGTCCTGATAAGACACAGTTCTGATAAGCCTCTGATGAGGAGTTGTCCTCATCTAAGCTTTTCCGGCCTGTTTCGAGGCCGACCAGGGAGTCAGATTAAGATAACCACATCTGTTGATTTATTCAGGCAGACTATTTTTTCCTTGTCAGCCTTCCAAGATCCAAAATGGCCAGATTAGGGTGCATTCTACTGGTCCGTGCTTACAACCCTCTTCAAGGTCGTGTCCATGCTGACGAGTCCCAAAGCCGCAGGTGGCCTGCAATTCAAATTCCTTCCAAGTTACAGTTTAGCTTGTAAATCAGCTGATTTTGAGTCCTCAAAGCATGAACCGAACCTTCACATAGGCAGCAGCCTGACAAGGTCCAAATTAGCTGCGGCCGCCTACTTTGTACGTTGATAAACCAGGATCCAGACTATTCCAAAAACAGGAAACCTGTTTTCATAACTCCAATTATCAGCAATTTCGGCATCTTCGATTGGCAGCAGAGGTAGACATATCACCCCCAGAGATACAGTATATCCAGCTGCATGCATGCAGTCCGAGCAGATGAGGGTTCTCCAGGACTCTGTCGCTTTGTTGAAAAGATTTTGTAATTTGCGTTAAAAGTCCAGTTGATCAGATCCAAAACAGTAGTCAAAAGTACCGTGTATTTCGGACTATAAGGCGTACTGGATCATAAAGCCTGAAATACACCTCAGCGTCCTCAGGTACGCCACTCTACGTGCACATTTTGTGCGCATGTGTTTTGCTGCTATACTTCAGCTTTCATACGCTCGCGTTCTCCTTGTTGTAATATGAGCAGCTGCGCACGGAGGGGACTCAACTGAGAAATGATTGACAGCCAGCTCATGTAGCTCGCTGAAGACCGCGGCGGTGTTCATGCGGTGTTTCTACTATATATGTTATAAAAAGTTCTCTCAGAAATAAAAATAATAACAGGGAGTGCTTTTCCTGCAGCACACAGCCCACCAGGGATATTTAAAACATCGCGCACCCAGGTAGGACCTGAATTCATTCATTTCATTCATGGAGTGAACGGAGGAAGAAGTGATTACTTGACTTTAGGCAAAAAAACAAAAGAAAAGGCCCGATCAGCGATAAAGAAGGGGAATTTATTTCATTTGTGTAACATACAAAACAGTCCGGCGCCGGGGAAGTTTATGGTCAGACACCGCGTATCGCGCACGCGGACGTAAAAAAAAGCTTTGCGCGTACATGCCCTGAGGGGCTACGCGGGGCTACGCTTTTGCCTTGACGTACGTACGCTGCGTATAGGCGTACCGTGAGGACGCTCGAGTGTATCTCGGCCTTAAGTCACATTAAGCGAAATAAGTTCATTTTGATAGGTATTTGAGCACCATGTATCACATAAAATGGGTTCAAGATCCGTAAGCACAACCAGAATTAATACATAAGGCACACCAGATTATAAAGTTCACTGTCGATTTTTGAGAAAATTCAAGGATTTTGAGTGCACCTTATAGTCTGAAAAATATGGTAATGCTTAGTTGGTAAAAATTGTTGCTCTGAGTCTAACTATTTGCCGTCAGTGTATTTTTTGGCCTTGAGATTTTATTAGTTGTATTTTTTTTTACTTGTCTACTTGTCATTAGATTTAAAACTCAAGAGAATTGAAGCAAAATGACACTTGGATCTTGAATAAACTTTTAGGATGTGGAGAAAACATTATTCCTTCACTCCTGTTTCTGATGTACAAGTGAAGAGTTCAAATGAGTTGACCTTTCTTTAAAATATAAGATCTTAAAAAAACTTTTTTTTCATTCAAAATTTCTGCCACTAAAAATAATTACACCTAAACTTTATTCATAGAGTCTTACTGGAAAATGTGACACATAATAATAATAATAATAATAATAATAATAATAATGTCCTTTTTTGTCATCTGTGTATGTTTCCCATACACAGACGAAATTCGTCTCTGCATTTAACCCAACCACCACCAGGTGGTGCAATGAGCAGCTGTAGTGGGCATGACGTGTCCCTTTTTAACACCTGTGTACTTTTGAACTGTTCCAGAGATGACCTTTACTGACCTCTCAGTAAAGCAAGACATTTACCACAAAATGATTCCATTAGTTGTAATCTGAGAATATAGTCACCAAAAGATACTATTTCTATCTTTGATTTTATTCTGATGTGATCAAAAGAATAACTTTTGTCATTTTCATGATATATGTTATATGCTGTTATTCTCTAACACTAATTTGACTAAGGCTGCGCTTTTTTGCGCAGGTGAACTTGGCTTCTAAATCCCCCGGTCCCTTTCAGTGGGCTATATAATGTCGATTCACATGCTAATGACCCTGCTAATGACCCATTAATTCTACACCTACACCCCCCACCCCCTACCTCTCAGTCCAAAATCCTTGGAACCAGTGCAGGCTTGTATAACACATAAGCATTTATCGCTGCCAGGTCAAGCATGTTGTAGAACACGGCAATGGGCCGCACCGTATATAAATGTGCAATCTGGTCCATTATACCGGTATGTCAGTTGACTTCATGTCGTGTGACCTGTGTCATTTTGTCAGTTGACCTCAGGTCATGTGACCTGTGTTGGTCCATCACTTGACCTCAGGTCATGTGACCTGTGTCGGTCCGTCAGTTGACCTCAGGTCATGTGACCTATGTCGATCCATCAATTGACCTCAGGTCATGTGACTTGTGTCGGTCTGTCAGTTGACTTCATGTCGTGTGACCTGTGTCGTTTTGTCAGTTGACCTTAGGTCATGTGACCTGTGTTGGTCCGTCAGTTGACTTCATGTCATGTGATCTGTGTCGTTGTGTCAGTTGACCTCAGGTCATGTGACCTGTGTTGGTCCGTCAGTTGACTTCATGTCATGTGATCTGTGTTGTTGTGTCAGTTGACCTCAGGTCATGTGACCTGTGTTGGTCCATCACATGACCTCAGGTCATGTGACCTGTGTCGGTCCGTCAGTTGACTTCAGGTCATGTGACCTGTGTCGGTCCGTCAGTTGACCTCAGGTCATGTGCCCTGTGTCGGTCCGTCAGTTGACCTCATGTCGTGTGACCAGTGTCGGTCCGTCAGTTGACCTCATGTCATGTGACCTTTGTCAGTCCGTCAGTTGACTTCATGTCGTGTGACCTGTGTTGGTCCGTCACTTGACCTCAGGTCATGTGACCTGTATTGGTCCGTCAGTTGACCTCAGGTCATGTGACCTGTGTCGGTCCGTCAGTTGACCTCAGGTCATGTGACCTATGTCGGTACGTCAGTTGACCTCATGCCGTGTGACCTGTGTCAGTCCGTCAGTTCACCTCATGTCGTGTGACCAGTGTCGGTCCGTCAGTTGACTTCATGTCGTGTGACCTGTGTCATTTTGTCAGTTGACCCCAGGTCATGTAACCTGTGTCGGTCCATAAGTTGACCTCAGGTCATGTGACCTATGTCGGTACGTCAGTTGACCTCATGCCGTGTGACCTGTGTCGGTTCGACAGTTCACCTCATGTCATGTGACCAGTGTCGGTCCGTCAGTTGACTTCATGTCGTGTGACCTGTGTCATTTTGTCAGTTGACCCCAGGTCATGTGACCTGTGTTGGTCCGTCACTTGACCTCAGGTCATGTGACCTATGTCGGTCCGTCAGTTGACCTCATGTCATGTGACCTTTGTTGGTCCGTCAGTTGACCTCATGTCATGTGACCTTTGTCGGTCCGTCAGTTGACTTCATGTCGTGTGACCTGTGTTGGTCCGTCACTTGACCTCAGGTCATGTGACCTGTGTTGGTCTGTCAGTTGACCTCAGGTCATGTGACCTGTGTCGGTCCGTCAGTTGACCTCAGGTCATGTGACCTATGTCGGTACGTCAGTTGACCTCATGCCGTGTGACCTGTGTCGGTCCGTCAGTTCACCTCATGTCGTGTGACCAGTGTCGGTCCGTCAGTTGACTTCATGTCGTGTGACCTGTGTCATTTTGTCAGTTGACCCCAGGTCATGTAACCTGTGTTGGTCCATCAGGTGATGGATAACAATAGGTCAAGCATGTTGTAGAACACAGCAATGGGCCACCTGCATGTGCCGGCACGCACCGTATATACATGTGCCAAGGACAAGGAAAGAGACAGTACTTGTAAGCAAAATAATTAATTTGACAGAACATCAGGGTTACAGGATAACCAACACAGCAGAATAAGACAATTTTATGCATAAAATTGTTCTGGAGCAGACAAAGCTTTCCGTTCAGTGGATGTCCCAAATTGTTCAACTGTGAGATAACTTCAGGGTCTGTTATGTGTGAATTCAGGTCAGGGCCTCTCTTTTGACTAAGGGGGGAAGTGCAAGCAGAGTCTTACTTACCTGATGGAAACATTGGAATGCAGTCTGGTGTGGTGGGGGTGTCTGAGTTGTGCGCACGCATATTTATAACAAAAGGCAGTTAATGGCCCACTAATGTTTGAGAAGAAGGAGGGGGTTTGTCCTCAGGATCTTGAAAATTCAGTCATCCTAGTGTTAAATGTGAAACATCAATGTGTCATTTCTGCAAGTGAAAAGGTGTCAAAGTTCAGCTAAAATGTCAAACTGACTTACACTGAAATTGTTTTTGTCGAGTTTCAGCTAAAACTCTCATCTAGCGTCTGAAAGTCTCTCACTCAGATACTTTTCCTAAACAATTTCCTTCTCTGCGCTGAATTTCACCTTGAATAGTGATAACAAGTGGACCAATGAAAAAGAGACAAGCCTCACTCCTCTCTTTGATCCTTTTTTAAGTTCTAAGCTGTTGCTGGAACGTCAGAGTTTCTGGGAGCTTCAAAGACATGAAGACGTCCCAAAGAGCTGAATGAATGCCTGTCACCCGCCAAGGACAGTCATTCGGCTAAGGACTAAATAACAGGCTGTTATGAGTCCACTTCGAACGAGCGCAAGCTCAAAACTTTGTTTATTCCTTCCTGGAATAAGTTTATCTTGAAGTCAGAGGCCAGGAGCTGACATATTCTCTGATGACCAAGCGGAAACCAGGAGACGTTGAAACGTAAACTAGAACCAGTTTTGGACGTGCTGGGACTAAAGGACTCTGCGCATCTGAAGGCTGGTGTCATTTCTTTATCAGACTCGTCGAAAGGTAAAGAGCTGTTTACAAACGTACCTGGATTTTAGCAGAAGTCGGATGGAAGTGTCACTTTTGGTATCATGCTCAAGATAATTTCCTTTAAACCATCTCCCATCTTCCTCCTATCTTTTTCTCTCAATCTAAGCTGGAAACTATTTTAAGCTAAAGAGCCCTCAGACTAAATATGTTTAACATCCAATATTGAAGTCTGTTGTGTTAAATTTAAGTGTGCTGACGTATTAAATTGAAAGAAAGTGAAATCATGTCAATCAAGTGTAATGGTGTTAATTTAGTTGATTTATTTTAAATAAATGGTAGTGTCGCCTGGCATACCAACTAAGTTAACGTCTTTGTCACTTAATGGCTTTGTTTATTTATCCATCATAAAGATCACAGAAATATTGGGTAAACTGAAAAAGAAAAGAATCCGTGAAATTACTATTCAATCTGAATAAGTAAATTAATTAAGGATAAAGAGGTCAGCTTAATACTGACCCCTGTTAAAATCCTTTAGTTACATCTGGGTGGCACTATATGTGTTTAAAGACACAATATAGGGTCTCCCTCATGTTCCCTTCACAGCCATAGAAAGCGCCAGGGGAGCTGGAGAATTAGGTGTGCACTCATAGACACCCCAAGGTGTGTAGTGGCCGGGGCGCAAACCCGCGTCCTTCGGGTCCCAAGTCGGAAGCCCTGCCACTACACCATCTTGGCTCCAACGAAGCAAGAACGCCTTAGTTCAAATAAAAACTTTACCTTGACATATCAGTTCTTACTAAAATGCATTTTGTGATCATGTAAAAAAATGCACATTGCAAATTGCTCTTTCCATGTGATCGACATGGTAGCATGGCCTTTATATGCGCTTGTGTGGATCAGCAGGTGCTGAACTTGTTTACAGGTGAAGAGCCAAGTCACAAAATATGTCAAATATATTTTAAGGATCTCTTGACAAGAAAGTTAGTGTATTTCTCCAAGTGTTTTCTGTAGATTTAAACATTAAACTGCACTTCTTAACTCCCATATATCTTGGCTACATCTATTATTGCGATGTGTTTGCTTTCAAAGTTTGCCTCTTTAAACTGTGACCCCACCCCCACCCCCTCTTTGTTAGACATGGTGATGACAAGTATGTTAAATGCCTCCAAATGCGGGTGTGATCTTGATGGGATTCTCTGGTTTGTTGTTCACTCACAGATGCACACTTTGCACTTCCTGACTTTGAAAGCTGTCAGCAGAGCAGCAGTTTCAGGACAGATCCTCTGCTGAAACCTGCAGGGAGGGAAGTGGGGTTCGCCTGCCCTGTTGCAAGTCTCTCTGGGAACACCAAAAACAGAGTCCAGAACTGAGATTTGCCACCTCCACACCATGAGTCTGAGCATGTGTGTGTGTGTGTGTGTGTGTGCGTGTGTATGCTCATGTGAGCTCTTCCCCCACATTTGTCGCATATCATCCACCCAGAGCCATTTCTATCTGTATGGAAATTTGGGCTCCACAGCTGGAATCCCACAAAGAACTGTCATCCACTAATAGTTATTATCGCTTTGGCCCGCTCCCGCACAAAAACCCCTGCAATACAAGCACATTGCATCTTTATGGTAATGCCCTACAATATAGCCCCGAGCTATGGTGCATAGACCTTTGTTATCATTACGATAATTCCCGTTCTCACTTGACTCCTCATTACACTTTTGAAAACTGCTCGGGGTCAGATCTAGACAAATTCCTGCATCTTCCTTTATTGCACTGCCACATACACAAAACCTAAAGTGCGTCAATATAAAAGCAGTCAGTATGATTAAAAAATTACGTTTAAGAGCTGTTGTTATAAATTAATATTAGAGAGAGAGGCCTGTGTGGTGCACTAATCATAATGGTGCTCTTCTGTGTAATAGTTTCCCGGATAGTTTGTCATATTTATCCCAAGCTGTGTTCTAATTTATAATTTAAATAAAAGTGTGAATAAAAAACTAAACAAATAAGTTCACAGGAAAATCTATGGTGGGAT
>JBBPBX010009825.1:28732-40236 GCA_038048925.1 Garcialebias charrua | reverse complement strand
TTAACTTCTCCCTGTCGTCCACGTCGCTTCACGGAGCCGTCCACCCGTCTGTCGCAGGTAAGCCAGAACGCTTTAAAAAAAATGTTTAACCACATCAGATCCGTGCGTAAAAGCGCACGGGTTGGATGTGGCGGAATGTGAGGGCAGATTGTTGGTGAGGTATCTGGATTAATGCGGACTTTTTCCCCTCTCCCCTTTCTTGACCTGTTCAGACCCACCTGGCCACGTGAGCGGAGACGTTTATCCAGGGAGCAGTTTGGACCGGAGGAGGAGGACGGACAACTTGGAGGCTGCTCCGTGGAGTGGAGGTGCCTCTTCTCCATCCCGGCTTGTGTAAGGCTACCTGCTGCTGCTACAGAAGGAAAATACATCTAGAGACCTCTTGGATCGCTTGAAAGCACCTTTTTTTTAAAATGTTTTAGTGGATTTAGGATCTCTCCTATATTAATATTTTTTTGCACACCAGGTGTGTCATCTCTTCCACTTGTCCTTTTTGGGGATCAATCTTAAAAGTGCCTTAACAAGCGGTTGTAACCTAATAAAACCGACCTGAGACTCCACAAAGACGATTATTATCAGCTTTAGAGCACCGGGCAGGATTATTTCTTGCACCGCCTCCAGCGCGCGCTGCAGCCATGAGCCAGGCGGAGGTGTCGACGGGCTCCGCGCCGCAGAGGGTTTTCCAGGAGGCGGTGAAGAAGGGCAACACCAAGGAGCTGCACTCCCTGCTGCAGAACATGACGAACTGCGAGTTCAACGTGAACTCGTTCGGCCCAGAAGGACAGACGGCCCTCCACCAGTCCGTCATCGACGGAAACTTGGAGCTGGTCAAGCTGCTGGTGAAGTTTGGCGCAGACATCCGACTGGCCAACAGGGAAGGCTGGAGCGCTTTACACATCGCAGCCTTCGGGGGCCACCAAGACATTGTGCTATACCTCATCACCAAGGCCAAGTATTCCTCTGGGGCCCGGTGATCTGTCTCTGCTGGCAGGTGAACAAGAAAAGCTCAACAAAAAGGAAGAAGAGAAACCGATTTAGCAGCAAAGACAAAGCCAGGCTCTTAAAGTAACTTCAAAACTAGTTGTGCCAAATTGTTCTTTTGAAAATGAAAAAATAAATAAAACCGGCCTGTGCACTAATCTTCCCTCACTTTATAAACCAAACCGCCCCCACGCCTCTGCGATTTCACACGTTAAAACTTTCTCAATCTCATTTTGGTGAGTTTGTTGGTACTAAAGCTTTCTTCTTGAATGTTCAGATAAGATCGTCCCACGCACAGAAGAAACAGCTTTGTGTTTACCACATCATGCAGGTGTACAAATTCAAAGAAAGTCCAGGGAGCGCAGATTGAACCTTAAGTTATTTGATGTGAAACATGGCACTTGATGCTATTGGCTGCCTGCTGGAATATCTTAAGGGAAGAAGAAGAGAAGAAGGCCTCTGAGGTCCTCACATGTTTAGTTTTCCTCTATACGAGCATCATTACAGCTCAACTTTTGTCAGATCATAATGGAACAGCAGCTGACTCCATCATTGTCGTGAAGTACTGTACACAATAGCTTTACTTTGTTTTTTTGTTTTTACAGAGAGAGTTACAGAAAATAGCTCAGTGGGCTCTGCACGCATGCTGGCGTCCAGTTTTTCAGGCCTGTGTGACCACTTTATTTCATTTTTGGGTTACCAGTGGTCACTGTATTACTAAAAAAAAAACGCTGCTTTCGCTTTGTATGGGAAAAAAACAACAACTAATAATTGTTTTGGAATTCACTTTAAAATCTCCTTTCAGTATTCTATTAACATCCTAGTTATCACTGTGAAAGCAGGCTGTTTTTTTTAATTATTATTATTATTTATGAAGGTACATTGAGAAGGTGCATTTTTTTTTGGATTATGTAGTAAAAAAATAAAATAAAAAATGTGGTGAAAGCATATAATGGGTGACTCAAGCTGCTTCAGACTCCTATGTGGAGGTATTCCTGCATCAACCCTCCTCTCCATCCTGGCGCTGTTGACCCCTAAAAGAGGACTTTCTCCTCATCTTTTTTTAAATAAGCCTTTTTTCCCCAGCTACCTCGACTTTAAAGTATTCTCAAGCTGTTTATAATTTTTTTCTGGAGTCTGGTGCACGGTTTTGTCTGCTCACAGATGGACTTCAGTGCAGCAGATGCAATGAACCCAGTCCTGCGTGCATTCCTCAGCCAGGACCTTTTTATTTTTTTACACTACAACCAAACCAGTGCTGACAAGCAAAACATCACCCCCCTCCTGTATTCCCGTCTCACTTAAACCCAACACTTTGCTCTCTCTGTGTCATTATTTTTTTTTTGTTGTAATGGATTTGTATGGCATGACTTATAAATGCAGGGAGTTTTATTGCACAGAAACACAGAGCCTTGTGCGCCCCTGGTGCTCGCAGCAGGGGTAACTTCAGGAGCCAAGGCTTTGGAATAGTTTTTACTACTGAGCAGGATTCACTGATGGACGATGAAGACTTCTTGAGAACAGAATGTCACGTGCAAAAAAAGAAAAATTAGGTTTGTAAACGTGCCTGCTGCATTTTGAAAGTCATGACACCCTAAAAAATTTAACAATGCTGCTTGTTTGTGTCTTGTTAATGTTCTTTTTGTATCGGAGAAGCTTCCCAGCAACACTGTTTTAACTCATGAGAAGCTTGTTTTGTTGAGTTTTTTTATTTTTTTTTATGCGAGCGTGACGCGTGAGTGTTTATTTTCATGAGGCCTGTGTCAAACTGAGAACTCACCCCCGACGTCGGAACATTAAAATCATTTTACAGAGCAGGCAACGGATAAAATATGCATCGCTTTTCTTAAACTTGATTTATTGTTTGTAAAGTATTGCACTGGTGGCTGTGGTCGAAAAGTTGGCTTTTATGTGTCGACTTTTATATATTTTTTTCTGAATAGAAAAAATAAAATGAACAGACACAACAAAATACTATTGTATAAATGTATGCTCCAGGTGATAATGTCCTAATGTGTGTGGAAAAAAAGAGAAAATAAGCATGTTTTTTTTCAACAAAGACGTGTGTATCTCTGTGATTGGGTGTACGTATATATACTTATGGATATATATATCAATGCTGATGATGACGATGATATTTTTGGGGCACTTTCTTTTCTGAAGTGCCGTCTTCCTGTTTAGTTCTTATAAAGGGGAATAATACATTTGATGGTAAGATCAATGTAACATGGTTAAAAATTGCACGGTTGTGTGGTTATTTGGCTTACAAGGTCATAACATTTATGACGTATAAGCCAGCTGTTAGATTGATGTACATGAGTGAGGTGGTATTTTTTTATTTTATTTTATTTTTGTCTGAAGAAGAATTTGAGAGTTAGAAAGTTGGGTCAACTTGTGTTTCTGGTCTTGCTTCATTTCAAGCGAGAGGAAACGGATGAATCTTTAACGAGTGATGCAGATGTTCCATCTTGTCTGGTTTATTTTGATTTTTCCTCTTTTTGTAAAACCTTTATTTTTTTGAACATTTGTAACACTGTGATGATGACGCAATGTCACGTGGAGATGAGTGCTGTATTATTTTTGTACGTTTCTGTACAAGCCAGTAAAAAAAAACAAAAAAACATTAAACTCAGAAAATAAAAGAAAAAGTGCTGTTTGGATTTTTTTTTTCTTCTCACATTTGTTTTATTTTTAACGCCTCGTCCTCGCTCCTGCAGACGTGTTCATAGAAAAAGTTTGGAGAAACATCCCCGTCCTCCTCCTCTGCCTCCCTGCCGTCCAGCCCGGTTCCCTCTCTCTCTCCTTTTGTCATTCATCTGGTCTCATCCTTTCACTGCTGGGATAAAGGAGCCCAGTGCATTGTGGGTGGGCTCAGTTTAAATTAGGGTCCCCTCCCCTCTGTGTGTGTGTGTGTGTGTGTGTTGTGGGAGAGATGGTTTTATGTTACCCCCACACATTCAAACTTTCCAAAACACCCTTCCTCTGCGCTCTTTTGTTTTAACGCTCAGCTCATGTTCATATTGTTTTTTTTTTTTAAATATTTTTATGCTGTTTCACATTATGTACGGCACAATAATTCAAGTTCAAAGATGCAGAATTGCAGTATTTTTCGGACTATAAGGCACACTTAAAATCCTTTAATTTTCTCAAAAATCAACAGTGAGCCTTATGTATTAATTCTGGTTGTGCTTACTACGGACCTCGAACCAATTTTATGTGGTTATTGTGAACGAGTTGAATAAAGTTTGACTTATCTGTTTCGTTTCGCTTAATGCGCCTTATAGTCCGAAAAATACGGTATCTGATTTGTGTGCTGTTGTGGGTTTTATTTATTCTCTACTGTTCTATAAAAATGTCTGTGTAAACAATAGCTTTCATTAATTAAAAAGGGAATACATACCGGTAAGTTCATTAAAACTGACCTTCCTCGAAGGCATTCATATCATCTGCTGACTTAAACGACGTTTTAGATAATTTTATGTAAAAAAAAAAGACAGTTATATTCGATTTGTTCATACTTTAAAAAGTAACGTGCAATTTTATGCAATATCTGATGTGCTCTCACAGGATCTGCCTATCTTGGAGTAATGTTGCGAATGACTTTCAGCTACTACACCAAATTTTACAGTAGCTCAACATCTGTAAATTATACTGAAATGCAACCATTGTGAATTAGCTGCAAGATTAGCCGTCTTGTGTCGTTATTACACTAAAAAATAACCAGCTGTAGAATCCATCCAATCATCGCACTGAGGGTTTCACTATGGTTTTTGTGATATTTTGCTAACAGACAAGCAGAATTGACTTCAACAGTTATGTCAGGAATTTAATCAAAGAGTCTGCACGTGTTTTGTTTAAAGTATATGTTTGGGGCCAGGGGTCTGCAACCTTTATGATCAAAAGAGCCATTTTTTACACTTTTGTTCACAACATTAAACATGTCCGGAGCCGCAACTACTTGCTACACCTGTGGTTATCAACTGGTGGCCTGTGAGCCACTTGAGGTTTGCTGGAGGTGGCTTTTGTGGCCAGTAGGGGAGACATTATAAAGCAAAACATATCTAATGATTTTTTTTAAAAACATTTATTAAAGAAAAAAAAAACTATTATTGTGTAGAAAGGGGGGACAAAATCAGTTTTTACCTTTTTTTCAAATTGAAAACGTCTAAACTATGAAGACCGTTCTTCATATAAAGAAATAAAGCATCAAGTTAAAGTGAGTATGTTTTACTCTTGTACTTGCTCCATTGTTTATATTTGCAAAAGAAACAACAGGAAAACTGAACTAATCCTTTTTTTATTGTTTGTATAACAAATAAAATTCAGTTTTATGTCAGTTTTGGTCAAAGCTTGAAAGAGCCGCTGCAGAGGGACCAAAGGGCCGCATGTGGCTCCAGAGCTGCAGGTTGCAGACCCCTGTTGGGGCAATGTTCAGCTAGAACATATTTTAGTTCATTATTTGTAAAATTGCCCGAGCTGTAGCCATTTTTGTGTGCTCATGATTAGCTAGCTGTGGAGGCCATCTTGAATTGAACTGGGTTCAAAAGTTAATTATAATAATAATAATAAACTTTATTTGTATAGCACCTTCCTACAATGCCTTGCATTGACCAAGGTGCTTAACAGGATAAAAATATGAATAAACTGGAACAATAAATCAATGAAAATAGAATAAGAAACAACAGCAATAAAAAAAGGCAATGGAAATAATTGTTTGCGTTGTTGTCATTGTATGTTCCCATACAATGAATTTAACCCATCGCAGCTGGGAGACACCAAGATGGAGCAGTGGGCAGCTATGTAAGCACTCAGGGAGCCGTTTGGGATTGGGAGTCTTGCTCAGAGACACCACGGCATGTGGGAATGACTGGGGATCGAGCCTGGGGCTTCTCGGTCCCTTAATGGGTTTAAGTCAAGTTCACTCAGTTCGGTCGTGCTAGATCCCTCTGATTCCTCGTTGCTGCTTGCAGTAAACAGGTTGTGGGAAAAACAACAGCTCGCTCACATGTTGGGACTGTTCATGTTGCAACATTTTCTGGGTGTCGACTGTTTGAGTAAAAAAAAAAAAAGTGTTGCAAATGTGATGGAAACCGTGCTTGTGGTTTTTGGGAGTTTGCGTTTCGGTGTGAATTCAAGTGATGAAAGGATCTCACTTCTGGTTTCACCGAGGTGAAGTGGGGGAACAGTGTGCGGCGTTGGTTTGGAAGCAGCTGCAGATGAACCACACGTGACCTCAGCTCCAAGTTTCTGCAGCGCCGATCTGATGCATTTCTTTTGTCAGCTCCAAAACAGCAGGAAAGTTAGCTCATTTTAAACACAGGGCCTTTCTGTGTTTTGATACCAAGTGGGGTTATCTGGCCAGCCTCTCCCTCCCTCCCTCACTTCTGCAGGATGTTTTTGTTGAGCTGGGTTCCCATTGTTCACACACTGAGTTGGCTGGCCTCCCAGGGTTGCTGCTGGCTGCTAGGCCTCCTAATAGGTTCTTCATGTGCCTCGGCTTTCCTTGCACATCTAGATATTTTTGCGTGGAGCAGCTTGTGTCAGCGAGTGATGCACAAGACGTCTCTGAGCACCAGGTCCTCAAAAAACAATTAAAACGGCAACAAAATCAACTCAACTATTAAGTGTGTTGCTCAAATATGGCGTGCTGGTATCTTGTCAGTGCTTAGAGACACACAATATTTCTGTTCTTACAGCAGCTGCAATCAAGTGCATCTGTCCGATTATCAAAAGGCCATTGTTCAGAGGCTCATAAAGTATTCATAACCTTGCTCCCACCCTTCATTTGAAGGCTTAGCTTCATCTGAAACACATAAGATTAACCTTTGATAATGTGCAGTTTAACTGCTATCACAACTATTAATTCCTCATTTTATAACGGCTCCTGGTCCACATGTGTCCTGTGAGAGCTTTGAATATCGCAATCTTGTTTATGACTCCTCCACAGCAGATCTGACACTGATTGCTGTCTGATTGTGTAACAACGTACAGCGAATGGCCCGTTAAGACAGGTAGGATGGGAACGCGTATAAGAGGAACTGTCTGTGTGTTGCCGGAGCATGCAAAGTGATGAAAACCACAAAAAGAGGAACGCGTTTATATGGTTAACAGTCCTAGTTTCTAGAAATACTCAGTTTTTCTCCGATTTATCCTCTTTTTTTTCACATTTTTGTAGTGCTTCAAAAATTAGAAAAATCAAAAAGTGTGACAGCTCGGTGTCAAGGTTTATATCAGTTCCAAACATAACATTCCTTTTTTTTTTAATTACTTAAAGGTTTTAGCTTATTTGAAGTGAAAAATTGTAAACAATCAATATCTTACCGGCTGTAGATAGAATTTTGAACGACCTATGTGTGAAGAAAAGTAAGTTATTTTATTGTCATTTCATGTGGGGGAAAAAGTTATACGTACTCAATACCAGCAGCATCCAGTGACAATACAGTATTAAAAGCTGCTCGTTAATAAAACAATTACATTGAAAATAAGCAAAACAATGTGATTAAAAGCCATGATAATGCATACTGTGCTCTGCTATTAAATAAAAACAACCAAATCTTTAATTGTGACCAGATTGACAAGCTAAGTGATAGTCTGAGCGAAGAAGTTGGAATGTGACATGCTGTCAGTGTTTTTTTATTCTCAATTAAACCACAAGAAGAAGAAAAACAACACAGATTGTTTTGTAAGAACAAAATGTGAGGAAAGTTGATGGATAATTTATCACTCAGGGACTAAAACAATACAAAAACTGTGTCGACTTCGTTAGATATTTATGTAGACTGGTTTTGATCTACTCAGAGACGGGATCATAATGAAATTATGACCCGGTTCTGACTGGGTTAAACTGGACCAGCAGCTCTAAAAAGAGTCTCCCATGGATTCAATATCTGTCAAGGAATAGTTTATGTTGCTTGCTACATCACGTAGGCTTTAATGCACCGTCCCATGTTTTCCACATGCATCAATTCACATAAGATCCGATGAGATCACACTTAGTCACGCCCCCTCATACACATGACAGGAAGAGCTCCCCTTCTGCGAAGGGCAGTGCCTAGACCCTATAAATTAGTATTGACACTGGGCATATCTCTTCAGGATGCTGATCATATCAGAGAGCCAGTTCTGCAAACTGTAACCTTTTCCTGCCTTTACTTTAATACAATTTATAAAACTTAATTCAGGTTTCCTTGATTTATTTAGTATGAGTTGCTACTTCTGAGGGAGATGTGTACAGTACAGACAAAACGTACCTCTGTTGGATGTGCTAGCCTGCTAATTGTACCTCTGTTGTGTGTGTACTGTACATTATTCTGTTATTATTTTTTCCCCTTTTATAGATGGCCTCCCTTCTCACCTTACAGCCATCCTCTTCACACCATTATGAATTTATTTTTTTGATAGAAAGAAAGGAAAGACAGAAAGTAAGACTACAAAACAAATATCCACAAAAAAGAGCACAAGGCAAAAACACCCAACCGCCGTCTGCAATCCTGCAAAGTACATGACAGAACACAGCAACAAAACACACACATAACATTCATGGCTTTGCAGTGGATTACTATAAATATATATACCTATACCTACAACTATTTATAAAATATATATATATATATATATATATATATATATATATATATATACACTGTAAACCCAAATTAGTAATCATTACTAAAGCAGAATGTGGAAAGCGATTGCGAGGGGATCTCCAGTTTTTACAAAATCAAAAACTAAACAAATCAAGCTCTGTTTACATAAAGTCTTGTGTCCAAGATAATCTTGTACTAAAACAACTCAAGTTTTTAAAACCATTGTTTACGAGTAATTAACTCAACCATTAATCATATATATCAGTAATCATTACCCATGATGATCAGTATTTGTTTCTCATGTTTATCAGTATTCATTTCTCATCTTTATTAGTTAGAAATACTACTACTACTAATAATAATAATAAATTAGATTTTTTAACATTACACAATAATTGTCTGTATACTACCTGTTGTTTCTTACACAAAAAAATGACAATTTAATTTATTTTTCACAAATTTATTGCAAAAATAGTGCAATAGTAACATTTTAAACATGTAAATCTGAGTACACATTTCACCATGTTCAAGAGTTTAAACTTTAGTACAAAACTAAATCTGAGTAAAGTGCTAAGTCAATACAATTCTGCATTTAAGCCTTTACAAAAATGTATTTTCAAACATTTTACCAAATTAACCATTTTACTTTGATAGGTGAAATTAAGAATGTTAATATCTTGTGCAAAGGGGAACATGCATAACATCTTATGATCTGAGGTACCCTTTATCATTTTTACATCATTAATCTGGTCAAAAGACTAACATGGAACCCTTCAATGGCTTCGACAGGTAAATTGTCTTTAAAAAAAAGTGTCCGTACAGTTCTTTTATTTGGAAGCCTTAATGATAAAAAATTAAAAAAATAAACATTTAAATAATAATAATAATAATAAAAAAAATTAAAAAGAATCTTTTTTTGACAAAAAAAATAACTAGCATTGTGGCACTAACAATTGTTTAAAACAAGTAATGATGAACAGGAAAGTTTCTGTGAAACAGTTACATTACAACACTTGTTCACATTATGTTTGTATTTGAAAGATGGCTACAAACTAAACTTCAGCAGTAAAACAATAAACTTCTAACTGCTAAATAGGATTTTTTCCCCACCTAACCAAAAGTAGAGCACCTGCAGCGTTTTTACACAAGTTGAATTTTCTGTTTGAATTCTCAGCTTCAACTCAATACTTCCCAAATGGGGAAGAAGAAAAAAATACTGTACAGTACCTGTTGAATGAACAGGAGGGTACAGTATTTCTGATTTTCTTTGGGTAGTTTACATGGAGTTCATATGTGAGCCCAAAAAGGAGACTCACAGCTTCTGGCAGGGTCATGAGCTTTTCCACAAAAAATTTCACCCTCATTGACGATGTTCAGGCTCGCCGGGTGAAGATCTGATGTTCAGGCTCGCCGGGTGAAGATCTGATGTTGGGGGTGGGGGGTGGGGGGCACCTTCAGGATTCAGCAACAAGGTCCCAACGTCCATTTGGCCAAAGAACTCATCACCATCCTGAAGATAAACAAAAAATAATTGCCATAAATACAACCATTAGGGAATAAAATTGCTGAACTACAACAGACCACCATGACAAAACAGGCATTGTATCAAATACAGTTTATGCCAACATAATGATAACTACTGCTTGGTCAAGCATTTTGAATTTTTCTAACAATAAACATTGTAAAATCAGTACATGTACTGTATTGGTCTAAGGACTATTTGAGAGATCTTCTTGGTCCATTTTGTCACTATTTGACTGAAATAGGAAAACTTCTAAATTGGTTGTTTTTATATAATGATATTATTTAATATGGGACCATCGCAGTCGTCACTGCACATAAACACAGGGTTAGTCAGGGTGTGCTCATGAAGGACAGAATAAAATTCTTGCAGCAGGTCTTTTACCACAATCCTTTAGAATTTCATACAAATTAAAAAAATAAAAAGAAATTACAGTAGTGTGCTGTTCAACTGGAGACCAAATGACCATTAGAATATTATGTGTACCTGCTTATTAGTAAAGTGTGCAGACCAGCGTTTCATCAGAAAGGCTCGGTGGTGATGTCTCCACAATGTCCTCCCTCCAAATGTTAGGTCCACATTGTGTCTTGTCTTCTATTTGGCAGAAAATAGAAGACAGAAAATTGATAGATATGTTGAAAGGAAAAGTCTCATACACACAAACAAAGACACACAATTTGTTTTGACCCAGTATTACCTTCATTTTCTGCAAAAGCTGTGCCAAATGTTCAGCCACGTTGCCCCTCATTTCCATAAGACTGGTGGTGTGATCATGACGGACAGAATAAAATTCCTGCAGCAGGTCTTTTCCCACAATCCTTTAGAATGCATACAAATAAAAAAATTAAAATAAAAGAAAAGAAATTCGTGTACTGTTCAACTGGAGGATGACCATCAGAATAATATGTGTACCTGCTTATTAGTGAAGAGTGCAGGCCAGCGTTTCATCAGAAGGCTCAGTGGTGATGTCTCCACAATGTCATCCCTCAAAATGTTAGGTCCACATTTTGTTTTGTCTTCTGTTTGGAGCACAAATCCAATGTGGAATCCAGGGAATGTAAGACAGAAAATTGATCGATATGTTGAAGGGAAAAGTCTCATACATACAAACAAAGACACACAGACAATTTGTTTTGACCCAGTATTACCACAATTATGCGGCTGTTAGGGATGATGGCCACAGGCCACACGGTGGTAAAACTTGGTTTATTGAACATACGGAAGTTGCAGAGGTAGTTTATTCGTCAGAAAATAGAACCTGCACGCCACAAAAGGCGCCAGCTCACGGTTCCCCAGTCTGTGAGGACAGACCTGGAGTTCTGGGGAAACCCCAGGACGCTGTCAGAGGGGGTTTCCCTGGGCAAAGTGATGTCACGACGGGCGGTTTTCACCGATGCCTCTCTTTCCGGTTGGGG
>JBBPBX010009825.1:0-16172 GCA_038048925.1 Garcialebias charrua | reverse complement strand
ATACTGTATATACATACACACATATGTGTGTGTGTGTGTGGGGGGAGGGTGTATGTGTATGTGTGTAATAAAGGTGAATGTAGACCTTTTAAGTCTACTGTATTGCAGCAGCGATTACATGTTTCTGCCATTAATCTATTTGGGAGCCATATATACTTTAGAGGAATGGTGCACGATTGTGAACTCAATCACAGAGTGAGAGGATGTCAGGGCACACGCAACTTCCCGTGAATCACGCACTGAAAGGCTATCACCCAAACCTCCAAGGTCCACTGCCAACTCATCAGTCATCATGGAGCTGACCGCGCCACAGGCTGATCAGCAGTACACACTCTCTGGTCACAGGGGACGTGCAGAGGCTCAGCCCCTCTTTCCATCCCTCCTACATCCATACCAATGCCCATATTCTCTGCTCAAACCATGGGATAACATATTCCAAGGTCTGCGTGTGACTTTGAGTCCCACAGTTCTGTCACTCTGCCTTTATTGTATATGAAACCGAAGACCACGGTAGCTTGTTCTGTCACACTGGTTCGGCTTTTAGATGGATTTTTCTACTGTGATGAATAAGAAAAAAACAAAATCATTTATCCAGCATAATGTAGGCAGCTGAGCATGGAGAAAACATACATATTTGAGTGACAAGAGGAGTGTACGGCATTAGGGAAAACACCAATTTGCATGATTACGTAGACAGATGAGTGATTTACCTGTGCTCATGTCTGACAGCCTTTTTTCATTGACAACATGTGACTGACATCTGATCCTGCATTCTTCAACTCTAGCCCCCAACAAAGCTTCCATCATGTCCTGTAATTCATGCATGACAGTGACAGGGTGCGGATGTTTATTCAGCCATTTTCTTCCTCCAGGGGATGCAATAATAAATGCCCAGTGTGTTTGATCCTGCATTTGTTAGAAAAGTCCTGCAGTTCATTTTTCAAAACAGTTAGCCACAAAGTCTTGGTTTAACAGTAAACGTGGTCAATGAGTAACATTTTTCCTGCAATGAGACTTTCAAATGTTCGTCATTCTTTAGTTTTAAGCAGGTCACTTTTGTAAATGAGTCCACGAGGCTCAATGAAATTTACCTGACTAAATAAAGGTTGAATGAATGAATGAATAAATTTCCACGGAAGTTGGGTTCTGTGGAAATGTTGTGAACAGGTAATATCTCACCTGTTCTGGATAACATAGAATATCAGTTTGGAGACAGTTGACAAACTATTCTCTAATTCAACACACATTTAAGACCAAATTGAATTGTTGCTTTCTTTACATCCATCCATCCATCCATCCATTCATCCATCATTATCTGTACCCGCTTATTCTGTTTTGAGTCTTGGGAGTCACTGGTGCCCATGTCCAGCTCTCACTGTGCGAGAGGTGGGGGACACGCTGGACAGGTCTCCAGTCCATCACAGGGACACATGAAGACAAACAAGCAAACAACCATTCACTCTCTCACTTTCACCTAGGGACAATTTAGAGTTGCCAATCAGCGTAACATTCATGTTTTTGGTCTGTTGGAGGAAACCGGAGTACCCGGAGAAAACTCACACATTCATAGATAGAACATGCAAACTCCATCCAGAAAGGCCCCCGGCTGGTATTTGAACCAGGATAACCTGCTCGCTGAGAGGCAGCAGCTCTACCAACTGCGCCACCGTGCTGCCCTTAAATAAATCCAGTCAAAAAGTAAAATAAAATACCTTCACAGTTTGTGTGAATACTGCTTTATAAATCTATTTATCACTTTGTCAGCAAAACTGTTTTCATTTTCTTCCTGGAACAACCCAATTCTGCGTTGGTAGTGCTGCTGCTATTCCTAAAAGCTGCTGCCAGATTTTACAGTATGAAAATAACTATCATGCAAAACTGATAGCAAGGAAAGTGTTTACAAAAGGGTCTTTTGAATGAACCGCTTTCATTCTTTTGTGAACGGAGTTATTTACAACAGCGATAATCCACTTTGTTCTTAGTCTTGCAAAAACTAGCAATTAGCCCAGAAATCCAGTCAGAAGTAAAGTCCGCCTCTCCAAACAGACCATTGAAAGAACTATCTACAACAAGTAAGATACTAACTGTTCACATTTTTTTCCCAGCGCTCCACTTTGAAAAAATCTGAACTTGCACTTCAAGGGTTTGATTCTGCTGTTGTGCATCAATAGGAACCCTTTAAAAACCTTTACCGAGAGTCAACCAATATTCTCTGAACCACTGATTTGCCTTAACGTCCGCATTCTATTTCAACTTTTCCAATTACAGTTTTAAAGTTTAAAAGTACAGTATTATCTGCCTATTTGCTTACTCTTTGGCTTATTCAAGCCCACTGCTGCTGTGCGCATCATACAGAGCGCTCTCTGCCATGCATTCACATTTAGCACACTCATGCCCAGCCTAAACCACATTAGAAAATAGATATGACAATTTCACACATATAGCGTTTTCCTTAGCCTCACTCTGATTCACCTGTGGCCAAGCAATCTTCCACAAGTAAGCAAAATAATAAGTAATTACCATAATGTTTGAATAAAAAAAGAGGTGTTAAAATTTCTTCTTCTTTTTTTGAATGGAAGCAGGAGTGTTGGAGGGTGGAGGGCGTCGAGGGGAGGAGAAATATTTGATTAATCTTCTTAACACGTTTCATGTGCAGATTCTTTGAGTTAATTTCAAGGACCATGCCTAAAGGAGATTACCTCCCCATGCTCCTGCACATTTGCTCATGAGTGATTTTGTTTATTCATGTTTTATATTATAATGCTTCTCCGTGCCGTCTACAGCCGCAGAACCACCGGCAAAAATGCAATTTATTTCCCGCACTGCACACGATGGAGACAGCTGATAATGTCACCAGGAAATATGAAGACTGCTGGGATGGGACCAAACAGCCCACTATTTATGTGTGGAATACAAACAGGTTTTTTGTGTACTGTATGTGTGGGTGGGTTCTCCTAACCCACATATATCAGACACATCTACTTAAAATTTAAAAAAGGTGCTTTTTTTGTATTGTGTCATTCAAATTTAATGTACAATTTGAGCACTTTGTTATGGAACACCAAAATACTCAAAATTAAATAGATAAACCAAACATTAGGTAATAATAATAATTTGTTTTTAATTTTATAGTTTTGGTAAATGGTAAATGGGGCTTACTTATATAGCGCCTTCCAGCCCCCTATGAGGGGCCCCAAAGCGCTTTACAGCACCAGCCATCCACCCATTCATACACACATTCATACACCGGTAGCGGTAGTCTGCCATGCAAGGCAACAGCAGTCCTACCGGGAGCAACTTGGGGTTAAGTGTCTTGCCCAGGGACACAACGACACATGGTATGGCAACTCTGCCATCCTTCATGACTGTTGACCTAGCAAGTCGCTGCCAGTGGCTATGCTAGTTGTGAAGGATCAGCCAATGGGTGCACAGGTCCATCCCACTGATGTTGATTGACAGTTGAAGTCATTCTGCTGAAGAGTCATTATGAAATAAATAAGCTATCATAGAAAACACAGTTATGAAATAAAATAATAAAAATGAAAAATTTCATGATAATGAGATTTAAATTAATACATATTTCATAATGCTTTATTTATTTAATTTTGAGCATTTTGGTGTTCCATACTCTGTTGGCTTTTCTTTAGATATTTTGATTGACATATCAATCATCTGCAGCTGTAGTAGCATGCATCGTTATAGAAAGTAATAAAAAAGGTCAAAGATGTGTTCAGGTTCTTAGAGGTTGCAGATTACACTTCTGCACTGTCACCAATCACACTTATCATCAGCAGCTTATTCAAAGCTCATCCCAGTCAGTTTGCGTGCCTCCTTCATAGTAAAACCCATCCGCAGCGTGTTGTCATGACATATATGGCACAGCCCACTCATTTTTCATTGATGCAACTCAGTTATGAACATGCATCACAGTGTCTTTCATCACTCCTGCTAATGTGAATTTATTTATTCCTCTGGCAGTGATGGGGGTGGACTGACACAACTGTTTACAGTGACTCCTTTGCTCCCTCCAGATGACGAGGACAAAGATGACGACCAGCACTCTTTGCCCGAGCAGACAGCCTGGACGGCAGGATTTATGGGCAAGCCGTGCCCATCCTCCCCACAAAACGCATTGTCTCCGCTAGGATCGTTCAGCCTGTCCTTGCTTTATCGATCTCGTTCCTCACAAGTTCACAACTTCCGCGTTCTTGGTGCTTCACTTGACAGGGCCGAGATTTAGTGAAGGGATGAGGTCAGATAGAGGAAGAGAGATGAAGGGAAAGGGGAGAGGAAGAGGAAAGAAAGGAGAATGAGTCAAAGTAAATGACGAAAAAAGAAGTAGGAGGAGAAATCAAGAGCGGCAGTAGGAGAATGAAAGCGAAGAAGAAAAAGAACATAGCTCCTTGGGGGGAATGCAAGTCTAGACCAGATTGGACAAGATTGATAATTGTGTGTAAAAGTCTGCAGAATTAGTCCATGGCGCTGTTGAAATTCACTGGGAGACATATCCAGCAGCTCTTAGATGCGTTCACATCAATCCTGGCACACTTGCTTTGCAGTGCAGAACTCACACACACATGCACACGCACACACACACACACATATACTGTAAGTGTTTGACTCTGAAATGGTCAGAGAACAACTGCTGCACAGTCAATCCGAACATCGCTGAGTCTTACTTCAGCACTTGTTCCATCAAGCGATTTTTGCTTTTGGCACTTTTAATTCTGCCAAGACAAATATCTTAAACTTTCTTGGCGTGTACAACATGTGTGCACACATGTGTGAAAACGTACTAACAGACACACATTGTGATATACAGTACGGTACGTCTGAACAGTTAACCTCTTTGTGATCCTTTGGCCACTTTGATGCTTTGAATGTTCCTTCTTTCTGACACTGCTGGCCTACAGATCACTTGGAGGAGAGCAACTCTGTCATGTTCACAGCACCCACAGGGAGTGTGCTGAAAGCAACGGAGACAACTTGCATACAGCTAAAGTTTTATAATGTTTATGTCAGACCTTGTTGAAACTAATTGCTTTGACAGGTTTAGTGCTGCTTGTGTCTGCTGTAGATTGAAGGTGGCTTGAACTTCATGCTATTTTGAGATCCCCTTTGCATTTATGTAATGTACTATACTGTACATTTGTTCTCCTAATGCGTACACAATTCATTGTTAATGGCTTCTCTGGTGCATCATTAAAAAAATCCACCATCAGAGCATTCATATAGCGTCTCCTCATCTTTTTGCTTTTTTAATTCAGACTAAACAAAACAAAACAAAACAAAAATATCAGAATGACTAAAGATCAGAGTCTATCTCTATTTGATTACTTCTATGCCTTTTTAAAGAAAGACTCGCAAATAGAGCTGGAGCGAGCAAAATGCAAGCAGACGTGCTATTCTTTTCAAAATAAGCCATAAAAAGAGAGTATGGAATATCTGATTGAAGTGCTGAACAGGAAAATGAAATGTGGCTGTGTGCTGTCAGCATGGAAACCTTTGATAATGAGACTTTTTTATTTCCTTTACTGAAGTCAGTGAATGTAGCGCACACACAGAGTAATACACACGGGAGAGGAGTCGAGAGATTTGGGCTGCGTGATCCAAAAATAAAATAGGTCATCAAATTACCCCAGTGATTGTGTCTACCTGCCCAATTATGATTGATCTTTGCAAGAGAAAACAAAGTGCTGTGTTTTATTTGCATGTTAAAAGATGGCCCGCACCCCTCTTTCTCTGTCCTCCCGCACTATAATTATCTCAAATGTGAAATGCTATTTAGGTATTCATAATTTATTTCTCTGTGTGGGGAGGACACAATAGACAAGCCCTGAACGCTCCGCCAAACCTCAGACTTTTTTTTTTTTTTTGTTAATTGAAAATCTCATTTGCATGAGCAGAAAATCAAACACTCATTTCCACACACGAGATTATTGGGAAGATAACTGCTGGTGTTTGTTGTTTCATATTTGATCTGAGCATTTCCACCTAATTATTAAATGCTGCAAAATAGAGCGAGAGTGTAACCTCCAAACTTATGCTCAGGTTTTGGGTTTCGTTTCAGATGCCTCTCTGCATTTTCTGTTTCCCAAAGTCTGTGTATGCTCAGGCGGGTGTTTACTCAGCACAGCCCTGGTGTGTTCATATCAGAGAGACGGGGATTGTATTGCTGTGCAGCAGCATCAGGGTCTGTCAGCTTCATGAACACCAGCGCCGGCCCAGCTGGATGCCATGTAGGTAAGCAGATGCATTAAGGCGACAGTAGCAGTCAGAGCCAATGATCAGAGGTGTCCCGTTTCACCCTTTTACACACAACCCCATGCATTCTAGCTCCTCTTCTCACCAGCACACACACATGCACACTGACAACCCAGTGTATTCCAGGAGGACACCATTACAGACCAGGCCTCAGCCTCTGCTCCATGCTTGAAGCTCATTAATGCAACCCCCCAAACATGGGCGGACATCGGGAGATTTACACCTCTCCTGCTTATCCTCCCTTCACTTTTTTCCCTCCACATACCCATCAAACCTTTGATTAATGACATTTATTTACCAATCTGAACCACAGATGAAACTGGTTTCAGTGTTGCTGTACAAAGTCTACACATTTCTGTCTTGTATACAAAAAATGACCATAGGGTAAATTTTAACGAGACCATAAACAGTGAGGTGAGATGTTGCAGAATGCATTCAAGGCTAATTGAGAAGCTCACATGCTGCATGATGAATCTGTCGTATTGATGAGAACCCAGAGACTGAGAAAAGCAGAATCAGCCTCCAATATAATTGAAAAGGTTTATTTAAGTGAAGTTGAAGTGAATGTATACAGGCAATAATCTGGGGGCTGTGAATGGAAAGAGTGGGTTAGTTTCTGGAAGCAGATGTTAGGCAGCAGATAATAAAGTCTGATTCATGGTTTCTTATGGTTTATTTAGTTAATGGCAGCAGAAAGAGAAGGCAGGGTTTTTTCCAAACATGAAGGTCCAGGCGAGTAGAAGGCAAGTGTGGATGGTGCAGGTGTAGCTGAGGAAGGAGTGTCACATGTGTGTACCACCAGGTGGTCCAGGATGGTCGGGTTCAGAATAACAAGTCTCTTGAAATACAAAGTCAAAACACAATGACCTTTTCAATTTGTTCATTCTCAAACATGCACTAAACGCTGACAAAACCAAAGGGATGTTGTTTTCAATCGGGAAGTCGTTCCCAGCAGCTCTTCCCTCGATTTTGTCTTTGAACAGTGTTCCTATTGAGTTTATTGATTCTTATAGAAACTTGGGTATCTTGGTCAATTCACATCTCTCTTTTAAGCTCCACGTCAAAAACTTGGTAAGGAAACTGAAAGTTAAACTGGGTTTCTTTTTCAGAAACAGATCCTGTCTAACTCTGAATGCTAGGAAACACCTTGTAACTGTGACTTACTTTCCTTCCCTCCATTTATTATGGTGACATTATTTACAGGAACGCTCCTACAAGCACCCTGCAGATGTTAATGCTGTCTATTGGTGCGCTAAGTTTCATAACTGGCTGTAAACTACTGCACCTACCATTGTACCCTGTATTCACTGGTTAACTGGACATCATTAAATTCACATAGACTTTCTCACTGGTACATTTTCTTCTTTAAATCACTTCTTGGGTTGTTGCCTTCTTACATCTCCTCCTACTTGTCTCTGTGTGAGTGCAGCTACAACGTGCGCTATCAGGACATTATTACATGCAGTGTTCCATCAGTGTGGACTGAACTAGGCAAAAGGGCCTTCTCCTACTCCGCTCCTGTTTCCTGGAACACCTTGCAAAATGATCTGAAGCTCTCGACCTTGACCTCTCAGGCCCTGTACACACGTAGCCTGGTGTTTGAAAAACGAATATCTGCGCAAAAAAAACACAGTACATACATGTTCAGATATTTAAAATGTTCGTCTACATGTCCCCTTTTTTTTTTTACCACAGAGCATTGTAAAGAGTATGCCCAACCCATAGGTGGCAGTGTAGTGCTGTCACAACCCTTCAACCCAGCCACACTTCCTGTTATTTTTTCTTTTATTTTTTCTTTCGTTTGTGTGGACAGACCGCGAGGTTGGACTACTATTAAATACCGTGTTGGAGTACAAAGTTAATAAAACGCAGGAAAATGTCGACTGGGAATCATGTCCGACTGGGAATCATGTCAGAGCAGGTATGTTGACATTTTAGCGCTTTTTTTTCTCCGAGCATGTGACGTCAGCGCCGCTCCAGCTGGAGCATAAACCTCCGGTTCTGAAAATCCACACGCAGACTCGAACGCGGAGAATTCTCAAAATCTCCACTTTGGTCGGAGTTTTGTTATTATTCGTTTATAGTTACATCAACCGGAGTTCACGTGTGGATGAAAGGCCAAACCGCATGATAAACTGTTCGGTTTTACTGATATCCGGCTACGTGTGTACAGGGCCTTAGTGGCTTCAAACAACTGCTGAGTTCATGGGAAAAACCAATGCAGACATGTTCCCGTTTTTAGTTTTCTACATTGCCTTACATTGTAGCTGTTTGAGTTTCATTTTTTAAATATAATTTTCTTTCATTTATTGTTCCCAATTTATATGCTTTCTTTTATGATTGTCTACTGTTGTCATATATTTTGTTAAAAACAGATCTATATTGTAAAGGAGCTTGTGAGGCTCAATGAGACTAGCCTGTATAAATAAAGGTTGAATGAATGAAAACAAGGTAAGTACTTCAGCATGAAGTACACTGAAAGGCTGGCAGCACATGAACCGGTAGGAAGGATAATGCTCCAACAGAGGAATGGAGCTCATCTGAAGCCTTGTGTAGTCCTGGAGCAAATCAGGGGAATGACCTCCAGCTGTGGCTGCTTGCTAGCGCCACCCTTGAACTCAGGATCCTGAGGGGGAAATCCTGAAAACCCTACAGAATCAACCACATCATAAAATTATTGTGATGGTTTGTGTTAAAAAAAAATTTAAATGCATTATCTGAATTGTTTGTTTTCAATAGATACATTTTCCCTCACTACTACACAATTCCTAAAGCTTGATGTTTCAATTGCTTGCTGCCTGTTGAACCTGTTACATAAAGCCTTCAGAATTCTTTATCTTTTTTATATAATCATTTGATTTGGACCATGTTATCCACCACATATATTGGAGCAGTTCAAACATTCACGTTTGTGGTGATCAAGAATTAATCTTCATGTGTTACTAAGAAAACTGTCTCAGGGGATGATTAGATAGAAATATATACTGGTATGTTGTTTTTATTGCTAAGGTGAATGCTTATGATTTCCAATCTACACTCCATCAGTTCATGAACACATCCGTGTAAAATCCAAACACACCCATGAGCAGAATCGTACACAGCTCCTCTGTGACAGCTTTACATTTGACGACCTCTATTCAGCAGCTAGAAAAGGACAACCGTCAAATTGAATGACAGAAGGTATATTTTATTTCTCCGTGCACCTGACCTAAGCAGTTTGCCTCAGAAATATGTGCAATGTGTTTTCATCTAGGGCTCCAGCGCAGGTAATTGAAAAGCATTGCTCAGTGTAGCGTATGCGCTCAGACATGCGATGAGGCCACCATTACGGTTCAGCATGGCCTGGAAGGATGAAGAAATGGGAGCAGAGAAGGGTCGTGTGCTATGGTAGCAATTTTAGATTAACAAGACCCGAACTCCTTCAAAGTCAGTGGGCAAAGTTGATATGGCATCAGAAATAGCAAAACTATAAATATATACAGTGCTATGACTAACGTGTTTTTGTTTTTTTTGTTTTTTTGTTAAAAGCAACAGTTTGTTCTCACTTTTAGTCTTAGCTTGTGTTCAAAATTTAGATGTAGTCATGTCATCTTAATGTGCCAAAGCACTTTAGATGCTAAATTGCTAGAAACATTGTGGCATTATCCATCCATACATTATTTTTACCCGCTTCTTCCATTTTGGGCCACGGGGGTCGCCGGTGCCCATGTCCAGCAATGGTTGTGCGAGGGGCGGGGTACACCCTAGACAGGTCTCCAGTCCATCACAGGGATACATAGAGACAAACGAGACAATCATTCACTCTCTCACTCACACCTAGGGACAATTTAGAGTTACCAATCAGTCTAACATGCATGTTTTTTGGTCTGGCCGGAAACTGGAGTACCTGGAGAAAACGAGAGAACATGCAAACTCCACCCAGAAAGACCCCCGGCCAGGAGTTGAACCGGTGACCAACAGCTCTACCAACTGCACCGCCATGCCCCACAAAAAGCATCAAAAATCAATAAAGTTATATCATTGGTTAATAAGATGTCACTGAATATTTTAACCTTTTTCAATTAGTGTGCTGGTGGTACTACTGATAACACTGGATCAATTGACATGATTGGCACTTTTCGTAAATTAGCAAAACAGCAAGATTCAAATCTATAGATGTGTTCATGTTTATTTTCTCACTAGATACCAATTTAAAATAATTTGTGAGACACACATATGATTTAAACCCCAGAGTTTGGTAAAATATACCTACCTTAATGCCTGTAAAAGAATGGGAGACAATTGAGTTGCAATTCCAGAACTAACAAAAAATTACCTTAGCAACTGTTTATCACTTGGGTTTCCTGCTTTTCTGTATTGACTGTTGACTTTAAAAAAAATAATAATACTGATAGAGAATTATAGCTATTTGCCATCTTCATCTTTTTAAAATCTGTTATTGATGTGTACTACCATAGTTATGAAGAGTTCCAGGTTTAAGATCTCAAACCCTGTTTAGAGACAAGTCACTAAAACATGCAGTTTAACTTAACGAGAAGCTTGAATTTGAACTTGATTTTATTATTTTTATTATTAAATATTTTGCTTAACTCAATTGATTATGATTCTGACTGTGAAACCCCATTGACTAAAACATACTGTTTTGCAAAGCCTCACATTATTCAGACTATTATTCAGACTCCGTTTTTTAAAAAGCTTTGTAGTAGCTATAGTGGAAACACTATTGGGATCAAATTGATCTATGTTCAGTGTCTCGTGCCTAAGTGTACAGAACATACAGATATTAAATCTTTTTTCTTTAGTTTTTAAAAAGCCTTTCCATGGAGTGTGCCGTAAATGAAGAGGGAGGGTGAATTCTCTGTGTGCTATGTTATAAGCATATAATTAAACTCCTCTGACAATTACATCATGCATTATCAGACAAAGTCAGATCCATTATTTCTCGCGATCAATGGCTAGGCCACAACTGGCCTTCTACTCTGACCACACCAGGGACTGACAGCAAAGCAGCTTGGGCTTCTTAGCTGTGTTTGCAGGATGAATAAGTGCTGTTAGTGACATCCAATACCATGGGTTTCAATGGAGAAAGGGAAGAGGGCTGGCTACTTAATGCTAGGTAAAAAGGAAGAAGGAAATGGGATTTAGTAATGATGAGGACAGTAAGTAGGTGGTGCAGCTACTTGCTGAAGCTCTGGAGTGTAATGATGAGTCACCGTAGCGTGAATTAGAGTGTGGTCCTTTTATTCCTCGGCAGTATCGAAGATTGCCATCCCTAATAACGAAATCTTCAAAGAACACTGAGGTCGACCAAAGGCTAGCTCAGCGCTGAGTTGCATAATGATTATGAATTAAATATCAGAGGAACTTCCAGCCGAGCATGCAAGCTCACAGAGATACTTTTAAACTCTGGCCACATCAACAATTCATATGTGGGATATTTCAAAGTTGGCTCTTTCATGCTGTAAAGATGGTGCAAGTAATAAAGCTGCTCTATAGCTTCAAAGTCAGATCAAGTCAAGAATTTTACTCAAATAGATCATTTACTGTTATCCCATATTCACTTGCATCACTGGCAGGGCAGCACCCCCCATGCAGGTCATCTGCCAATAAAATCTAAGAAGCATAATTTTTGATCAGTCGGCCAAATCTCTTTTTTGCCTGTCAGTGTGGTTTGACTGGAACCGCAGGGTTTGTGAATAGATTAAATCAGCCCCACCTCACCCTGCCTCCATCTGCTTTCCCTTCATTCTTCCCTTTCTCTCTCACCCTGCCCTTTTCTCATCTCCTCCCCTGCTCTTCTATCCATTTTGTCCTTCTCCTTTCTCCATACGCTATTGCTCCTTTTCACAAAATGATTATATTACACATCCAGGGAGCATGCATTAGCTCAGAACATGCTCTTTCTTCTCCTTCTCCTGCTCTTATTCACTCTCTATCCTTCCAGGAATAGGCTGAGGCAATGTTATTTCAGATTGTACAGTTGTTAAAACTCATTTTAAGCTAACAACGGGACATCAAAAGCGGTGAACCTTGCACAGAGGGAGAGGAGGAGGTGTTGATGGAGTTTTTGGCCAGGTGAGAAATGGAGAGGGGCTGTGAAGAAAAGTCCCGATCAGATGGAAAGAGAAGATTAGAGAGGGAATTATTAATGGGGCCAAGGGCCCTTTGGAGCTGGATATTTGTTTGGAGGACGGCACAAAAGTGGATGTAGGATAATCAACAACAAAAAAGTGCTATTTTTCCTCTGGTAGAATGTGGAACTGGAAGATATGGGGATTAAAAAATGTATCATTTCAATCAGGTGACACAACAAGAAGACTCATGAGATTTTAAAAAGTACAGTAAAATAATAAATGAGAACTTACAATGTTCAACCAATGGCAGAAATGAGCTGGAACTAATATACCTTATAGCCACGTTTATTTATAGAAATAAAAATATCTCTTTTTTTTCTCTGTGTGCTTTCCAGGAGCAAGCAGGTCACCCCAAAGGGAGTTTGAGTGATTGATGTCCTGGTATCATGCTGATTGACTTCACGGTTGCATACCCTGGAAGAAGAGATGGGACACATTTTAAAAGCATCTTCAGAAAAAAGCATCATCAGAATCTTCACCAGCACATTGTAAAAGGGCAATCACAGCCACATACATGTACATACTCCATTTCTCTGTCCCTCTCCCTATGGGTCAGTCCACCAACTTACTACGCACCTTGTAGGTTGAGTGGTCTAAAGGCTGCAAGGTTCTCCACAAAAGCCGTGACTCCTTGCATGAGCACGTGCCTCTGGTTTTGAGTCTGATGGGGCAAATTTAAGGGTAATTTGGTCTTGAACCTGACTTTCCCATGATATCTATATGAATATTGTGTTTTGATAATATATGTTTTTGTTTTGTGTATGAGGTCCCAGATTTCAGCACCAATTTGTCGGTTGTCAGACCACGGCACCCTTCTGGTTCTCTTTTTTCCCAGGTAGAGAGGAAACTCACACGAACGCAATAAAATCAAGAGAGGTAAATTATTTTTACCTTTTAATGTAGGTAAGGCAGGAAAAATTATAAGTTTGGCGCTGAGGTGTCCGTCCGACCCATCGCAACCCGGAACCAGAAGCCCCATGTACCAGAACTCCCCAGCTTATATTGGCTCTTGGCTTCGCCTTCACGTCCGGGCGAGCACAGCAGTGGGGTGACTATGTGTGACCTCATATGGTGATGTGCAAATTTAAGTGTTGTAACCAAACAAAAACAAAAATGACTCCTTATCAGGTAAAGACCCTGGGATCACTCATTAGCTGTGTTTCCATCCATTTTCATTTCGATTTTTGAGCTAATTTTTGAAATCTCGCAAATATGTAAATACAAATTAATGCGAAGCAGAAGTGTTTCCATCTGCTGGCTTGAAGCGCATCTACCAAGCCACGCACAGCGTCATTACGTCAGACGTCAGCGTCATTACGTCAGACGTCAGCACTGCGCATGTCTACAGTAAACAGGAAGTAGCAGTTGAAAACAGAACCTGGCCACACATCTCGTCAAAATGGAGAGAATATTTCAGGTACGTGTTGCTATCGGTCGAGTTGTATTTATTCTGTCATACAAACTAGTTTTAGCGATGTTACATGTTGTCCGGAGCGGAAACAGCTGATCAGTCACGTGACGTGAATGTTCGCTTCGGCAGCACGAGTCGGCAAATGTGTTTCCATCTGTCGCTGTGCGCATCTGCTCATTTCCGAACATCCCAAAAACCACCTCAAGCGAGCGTATAAACTTTTTGGCGAACTTGAGAAAGTAAATACGGATTTTGCCGTTTCCATTAAGCTTTTCTGCTGCGATACTTCAAAATGCGCACCTAGAAACCTTGATGGAAACACGGCTACTGTGAGCAGCTGAGAGTGGTCCGATCTGGTCAAAACTAGGTTATAATTCAGAGTAGATCAGACTGTGCCCCCAGCAAGATTAAACTTCTAACAGACAAAAAAGCATCAGTCTCTGGTATTATCTATCTCTGGCTCCCATTTATTTAGTGTGAGGATTTAATAGTTGTAATACCAAAAAACAAGGATTCAAAATAGACCATGACTTGGAACATTTTGGAAATGATACATGTTTAAAAGTTTTTTTTCTTTCTTTTAAGCATAAAATCTGCACAAAAAAAAGATTTGGAAGTTAAATGTACAAGGACCCTGTGTAGTGCCTTGAGAGCTAGGCAGGCCTGGTACTGTATTTATACTGGGAGTTCACCTGATGAGAAACAGATGGAGTGTGTCAAAGATAAAAGGAAAGGAAGTATGAAGTATGACTAAGGTTATAATGATGAGGAGCCAAGACCCAGGAGACCAAAATACACATTTTCCCTCCCCCCTTTTTTTGCTGTCTGTTTTACATTTGCTAATTCCCCCACATCTTCCTTTTAAAAACTGCTTTCAAGATATTTGTTTGTTTAGCCTCAGACCCAATTCACACCAGATCAATCCGGTGTACTGCAGGAAAAACACCCCCTTGAACATTTATTGGTCTAAATGGCAGACATGGGTGAGGGGGCTGGAGGAAAGGAACTTTTAAATGGCCAAACACAAGCTGGCAGCAAAGCCAGACTAATATCAAACCCGTTGCTCAGTTCTTCAGACAATATCGATCTACTATAATGTATGTTTAGCTGATCCTGTTCTGAACTCCTTTCAGTAAACAGGCCACAGTCAATACTGTCACACTACGTTTGACTAACACCTCCATGCCACAGCAACAACCAATGCTGTACGGACTCATTCTGCATAACAAATGAAGCAAGGCAGAGCTCAACTTAACTCAAAAACCAGCCGACAGCTTCTTTACGCCGTCCGCCGCGGCTGTTGTGGCGATACTAATAGGCTACAGAATCGCACACTGTCATGTAGTAGTGTTGTTTGTGTCATCTTCAAGACATCCCCCACTTCTCACCCCAACCAGCCCTTTCCCCATGTGCACCTGCTGGCAGTGGGGTTCATTATGGATTTCTCTAATGGCTTTTAGAGTTTTAATAGCAGGGTTTTGCATGAAGCGGGTAATGAATCACTAGATGTCGTCCCTAGGCCTAATGAGAGCGCCCACTGTTTTCCAGAGATGCAAGGAAGAGATAAGCATTGCAGGCAGCTCCTGGAATCTGTCTTTATTTATTCGTTTGTATAAGTTTGTGTGATTAATTATCCATCTTATTTACAAAGGAAGACCCACACATATAATTATTGTTGAGTTCTTCATCCGTGCTTTATTTTTAGCAATTTGGTACTTTTATTCTTTGTCCAGATGGACTTTAAGTAAGAAAATGATTGTTAATATTCTTCCTCTTACACAAAAACAACATGTGGAAACATTGGAGCGTAGGGCAGAGAGGAATGGTGGAGATATTACACACCTGTGGTCCTAATGAAGCTCCATGCTTCATCACTTATGCACTAACTGGGTTTTCACTCTCACTTTATTTCAAACAGAAAATCAGATTAAAAATTGTACTATGTTGTCCCAGCAGCTCTGAGCTTTACACACATTCGTTATAATTGTACACATTGCACATGTGGTGTCCTGTAAGCAGTAAAAAACACTAGTTTACATTTTAATTCCATTCTAGAAAGCAGGTTACCACAGCCAATCACTCATCCCTGTGTATTAAAATTGTATTTTTCTACAGTAAGTGATAGCATAGATCACTATTAACACCAGTCATTCAGATGGCTGTGCACCTCTGCCTCATACCAACCATTATGTTCAGCAGTTTAAATGTTTGATGAAAATTTGAAAGGTAAGACTGCCAATCAAGCACTTTTTTTAACTGATGCATCACTGTTATGTTGGTGCTGTTGTGACTTCCCTGAATGAGCCAGATCTATATTTTCACTCTCTTTTCTAAACCAATAGACAACTGTCTGTTCTAATATA
>JBBPBX010009824.1:42453-53692 GCA_038048925.1 Garcialebias charrua | reverse complement strand
CGTGGGTCACTTTGACCCAAGGGCAGCAGGAGGGTCATCTCTGTTTTGAGATTTTTGTGGCAATTAAAATATCTGAATTAATTTCAATTTAAGAGTTTTGGGCTCCGAGACTCCATTTAATGACTTTAGGAGCCTCAGATATTTTTTTTAATCCACTGTTAGAACAAATACTTACATTTTATTCAAGTTGAACTGAGTAAAAAAGAAAATTAAATATTTAGCCCTTATTTGTTTATTATTCAAGGTTTAGGATATAGCAAACTTTGTATAAATTTCATTTGAAATACAAAATATTTAAACATTTCTCTCGTTTGTGCCTAAAAACTGCAGTTTATGCAGTTAGTATTTATTTACACAAACAAAAGTCAAAATTTAAACTAAAACTTTTTGGGATAAAAATAATTTAGTGCTACAAACAAAAACTGAAATAGTTTTTGTTTTTAGCAGCGTTTGGTTTTATTTCCCCGGTTGTTGGTAAATTTTGAGTTTTGTAAAAGTAATCCGTGTAAACGAGGAACGTGAAGAAAAGGAACACCACCACAGAACTCGTGGATCGTCTGAAAGGCAGAAAAGTTTCAAGTGTAGAACTCAGAACCTCGGATCAGAACGGTTCCCATCAGAACCAGAACGGTTCCCATCAGAACCAGAACGGTTCCCATCAGAACCAGAACGGTTCCCATCAGAACCGTGGAAGAGCTCGGAGGTCCCGCCTTTTAACTGAGTCAACTCCACAAAAAAACGCCTGGTGGTTCGAAAAGTCCTGGTGGTTCCATGCAGGGAGTCCTGGTTGTCCAAAGAGTCCCGTCTCGGACTCGTAAAACGGAACCTGAAGGTAACGCGGTCACCTGGACCGCAGTTCTGTCCACTCAGTTTGTGCTCTTGAGCTCGAAGCGGCTGTAAACCTGCTTCGGCTTCTTGTTGTACTGGTTCACCAGGTCCAGTTTGCTGTGGCCCAGCGTCATTCTCTTCTGGTCCTGTCGGTTCATGAAGCCCGGCGGAGACGTCGGAGGCGGCGGGCACTGACGGCTCTCTGGTTCGGGCTGACAGAGGTCCGGTCCTCCCCACGGGGAGGAGCTGAGAGGGGACGGGGATCTCCGGTAGTCTTTGGGAGACGGCGAATGGAACAGGTCTGTGAGTTTGTTGAGGAACGGGGTGGAGTTGTTCGAGGGCGTTCTCGGCTTTGGGTTAAGCTTGGTGTCGTTGACGGGGGAGGTCTTCTGGATCTTAGGGTTCAGGCTTGAGTTCTGGGTGCTCTGGAACATGCCTGGTTTGTGGTCGTAAAGCCCCATCTCCTGAAACTTATTAGACGTGCTGCCAATGTTCCCCCGCTTGATGTCCGCCTGGTTGGGCTTGCTCCAGTCGAGGCCCGTCGGCTGACTGTAGGTGGGCGGTGGTCGATCTGGGACTGGGTTGTGGTTGGTTCCGCCATTCGAAGAACCTCGTACTGCCGGGGTTTGTCCCGATGCTCGTACGGCCCCTACAACTCTCCTCTCTGGGCTCTGATGAGACGAGCCGGCGGGCTCCTTCTCGTGACTCTGAGTGACGTTGTAGACGTTGTTGGACTTCATCCCGGGAGCAGCCTTGATGCTGGAGACGCTGTTGCTGGAATGGCTGCTGGAGTTTTCAGAGAACGCGCGGTCCCGCTGCCTGCAGACGGAGGAACAGATCAAAAACTGAAGACTTGTCAACCCTCAACAACTGTCCCACATGTGCATGCTTCTCCAGGCTGGAATGATTCTACAACACAACTGATTTCTAAAACCAAGTTTGAATTTATTCTGGATTCCTGCACCAACAGTTGGGTTGGAAACCTTCTTACCTGTCAGAGAGTAAATCCATCCCCAGGGCCCCAATCCCCACGTTTAGTCCCGGGACCATCACGGCTGGGTATGGGGGGTAGTAAGGCATCCCCTCGTCGTCCTGGTTGTCGAAACAGTCGATGATCTGCGAGTCGGCGTACAGACAGCGAAACTCCCGATCAAAGCTGTCGGCGATCCGACCGGAGAAGTGCATCACCATGTTGCTGTGCACCTGAGCCGACAGCCAGGTGAAACTGGAAAACAGAGAGGAGAGCGGGTGTTATAATTCTCTGCTTCCATCAGGAGGGGGGAAGGAAATCTGTCTGGATGCAATGTAGAAATATTTATTTTTACTAAAATATAACATTTGGTTTAAAGACCTAAAACTAACAAGTCAACTCAAATTTATTTATAAAGCACATTTAAAAAATTGCAGCTGTTACCAAAGTGCTGAACAATAAAAATCAATGCCAGTAATTTAAAGAAAAAAATACCAAAAATTAATTAAAAGCATCAAAAGAGAAACATAAAAACACAGAACAATAAAATACCAAATCAAATCACATTGTGTTAAAAGCCAGTGGAAACAGATGGCCTGTCTAATGTTGTGGGGCCAGATTGTTCCAGAGTTGAGGGGCCACAACTGAAAAAGCCCGATCTCTGAGCTTCAACCAAAAGCAGCTGGGCAGATGATCTCAGCGCCCGAGAAGGAACATATGGTTGAAGTAGCTCAGAGAGATATGAGGCTGCAACGCCATTTACAAGCATAAGTGCTATGTTTTGTCATCATTGCATGTTCCCATACAATGACGAAATGGGTTCTCTGCATTTAACCCATCGCACCTGAGATACACCCAGGTAGAGCAGTGGGCAGCTATTGCGCGCCTGGAAGCAAGTGTCTTGCTCAGAGACACCACAACATGTAGGAATGGCTGGGAGTTGAACCGCGACTTTCTGGCTCCAGGTCGGCTGCCCTACCTCTACCTCATCTTGGCCTCCCGTTTAGACACTTAAAGGTCACAACAGGTGAATTTTAAAATCTTTCCTGATATTTACAGGGAGCCAGTGAAGGGAGGATAAAACTGGTGAAATATGCTCAAACCTAAGAGTTCCCGTTAATAATCGAGCTGCAGCATTTTGGATGATCTGGAGACGTGAAAGGGACACCTGACTGACATAAAGCATATTGCTGTAGTCTAGTCAGGTTGTAATGAAGGCAAGGACTAGTTTTCCAAGGTCAACACTGACTTAGGCTTAGCGAAGATATGGCTCAAGAGAGTCAAGGTTTAGGAAAAGAGGCAGCAGTATAGTTAGGGCTAAACACAATAACTTTAGTTTTCTGATTGTTAAAACTTAAAAAAATTGAACCCATCCATGCCTTTATGTCATCAAGACATTTTTAACAGAGGGTGAATGGAGCAAGAACTATTGGGTTTTAAAGGCAGATACATCTGACCATCATCAGCATAACAGTGAAAAGAAAGACCATGTTTCCACAGGATAGACCCCAAAGGGAGCAGAGATAGTGAAAACAGAAGAGGTCAAGAATTGAGCCCTGTGGAACCCCACAGGAATGAGGCACTGAAGCAGATAAACTATTACCAACATTCTAAAAAAGCTAAGTCTGGTCCTCTGGACATTCAAAAAAACAAAACAAAACAAAGCAAAGCTGGATTATTGAGCATGCATCAGGGTATTACTAACATTAACACGTTGGCTAACAAACCAACCTTTCGTATTATCCAGACGACTAAAACTCCAACTTTACTTTACTAAATACAACTTAAACGAAACAACCTCTGTTCTTAATTATAACCCAGCATCTAACAAGACAAGCTGCAGTGGAAACTGACTTCTGAACGACTGCTAAAATTAACTGAAGCTGAAATAAGCTGAAAGCTAAATCTAGCAAAATGCTAGCTAAAAGTAAAAGAATATTTAGCCTAAAGAAACAAACTCTTTGTTAAAAATTAGCAATGGTAAAGTGTTAGCTAAAAGTAGTGAAGCGCTACAGAAAAAGCTCAAAGTAGCAAATACTTTCTGAAAGTGAAAAAAGAAACCAAAAGCTGAATGTAGCAAACGACTAGCTTAAACCCAAGTACCAAATAGCTAGCTGAATAAAATGTTTTAATGCACTATATACTTTTATTAATAATAGAAGTTGTTAGTATTAGAACTAATATTAGAAGTAACAGTTTTAGCATTAACTGCTTTAAGTGTTTTTATTATTTTAATGTGTTTTAAATGTTGATTTTACATGTACAGCACTTTGTTGAAGCTGTGGCTGATTTAAAGGGCTTTATACATAAAATTATTATTATTAGTAGTAGTATAATTAGCATTAGCACCAGTACTGGTAGAAGCAGAATTACAGTAGTTGGAGTAGTATTTAGGATTAGTATGAGAATTAGCAAAATTAGCATTAGTGAGATTACATTTGCAGTTATGTTAGCAGCAGAATTGGCAGCAGTCGTAATGGGATCATCAAGACTAGCATGAATAATATTTGCATAAGCAGTAGAACGTTTACATTTACTGTTTACATTTATTACTACTGTTTACATTTATTACTACTGTTTACATTTATTACGGTACTACTGTTTACATTTACACTACTTTTTATATCTACACTACTGCTGATATATATATTATTTTTACTAGCCTTATTGCATATGCCACTTTACCTCTATACCAATATCAACTACCTCATACATATACTGTGTACATAAACTTCATATGCTGCTTTGTCACTCTATTACAAATGTCAATGCCAGAACTTTCATTTTATTTTATAGATATACTTTTTATACTTTTATACTACTATGCAAAAACTCAGGACAGTATTACACTTTTATTATTTCATTTTATGCTTATGTTTATTAAATGTTTTAGTGTTTTAGTGTTGGTGTAACTTTTTATACTTTTATACTACTATGCAAAAACTCAGGACAGTATTACACTTTTATTATTTCATTTTATGCTTGTGTTTATTAAATGTTTTAGTGTTTAAATGGTTACTGTTGCACCGAAGGGACTGAGAGAAATGCAATTTCAATCCTGTGTATGTCCTGTACATATTGCAGTTTTGACAACAAAGTTGACTTTGACTTGACTTGAGAAAAATTACCTGCGAGTAGTATTAGGATTAATATTATTAGCATTAGCAGAAGTACTATAAGCAAAATAATGCTGACGTAAAAAGGAAAAATGCTTTTGAATGAACCGAGACCTGAATGTGTTTTGTTAGGGTTATTTTTTGTAAATAAAGTTAAACATTTTAAAAAGTATAAATGTTACAAAAACCAAAGGTCACAGTGCCCATCTTCTGAACGAGCTGAACGTTTGCAACATGAACAGGTAAAATAAAGTCAGCTGAAGCAGTTAGAAGCCATAAAACATAAAACAATTTCCAGTAAGGAAACCATTTGAATGAGGGTTCAGCGTTCATGCAGTAAGATTTTATTTTATTTATTGCAGGTACGAGTCAGGTCAGGTTCTGTAAGAGGTTTAAGATAAGAGCATGGTTCCTCCTGAGGTCAAGATGGTTGTCCTCAACTCCAGGTCATCATCATGTAGGTGAAGCCTGGATCAGCTGCAGAGAGCTCCTGTCTGACACGACTTGCTGCCGTGACTCGTCGGCTTCTCCGACACGCGTGAAGATCGTCAGTCTGAGCAGCAGCAGCATCTTCACGCACCTCATCAGGCGACAGGCTGACCACACAAACCAGTTTGTTAAAACCAGTTCAGGAGTTCCTGTTCACACCTAGTAAATCGCTGACATCAGGAGATCATTTTCATTCAAAACATGCAGTTTAATGTAAATAACTGAAGGTCAGGGTTCAGGTGACTCGACAGTAAAACTAGAACAAAGCCTCCGTGTGGAACCTGTTGAACAACTTTCTGGAACCGTGGATCTGTCAGTTCCTCCAAAATGAGCTTCTTCAGATTGAAACGCTCGGATCACAGCTTCCCAGCAAACAGCTCATAAACTTCAACGTTTTACCGTTTTAACAGACCGAGGTCACACAAAAAAAAGATTATAAAGTCATAAACATGTTGAGATAAACACTGCACCATTTTATTTGGCAGATGGATAGATTTCCCATCATCCACTCATTTATTCATATTTATTTATTGGACCTGAACCACTCAGCCTGATCTGCTTCAATGCTTTTATTTGGCTCAAATCAACTTCATGGATTTAAAGAGAAATGAATAAAAACTTGAATGAGTTGAAGTTAAAATGACTTCAGAGCAGCGAAGAACACCGAAGCACAAAGTGATATAAAGTAGTCATATAATGAGTTTCATAGTCCACTTGTCCGTCTGACTGCATCATGCTCGTTTAATCTTGGTTTCATTTTTAAGTTTTATTTTCTTACAGTCTACAGTTTATGAACAAAGCCTGAATCATCACATGTGGAGCCTGGAAAGATGGTACACTTCATCAAGTCTAAACAAAGCAGCTATTTTCACGTGATCATTTCATAACACCAGAACTATGGGGTAGAGGCAGGGCGGCCGACCTGGGACCACAAGGTTGCGGTTCGACTCCCAGCCATTCCCACATGTTGTGGTGTCTCTGAGCAAGACACCTAATCCCCAACTGCTCCCCGGGCAGCTTACGTAGCTGCCCACTGCTCCACCTGGGTGTATCTCACGTGTGATGGTTAAATGCAGAGAACTAATGTCATCACTGTACGGGAACATGCACTGGTAACATCTCAGACGTCCCTGCACTAAAGAGCTACTTCAGCTCATTTGCATTCAGGTTTTCATAAATTATATTTTTATCTGTTGTAGCTCTTTGAATAACTTTAGTTGAAAGACAAGAGTTCAAACAGAGGTTAACTTAGGTTGTTTTTTTGTTGCTAGTTATCAGCTGTGAGTTTTCAAAGAACCACAAAATTCCATGTAAAGTTTATTTCAAAGCAAAACTGATGAGTGAAAGTTTATAAAATAGTTTGTATGAACTGCTATGAAATTTAAAGGTCCACTGACATCATCTTACAAATTTGCATGAAATGATAGAAGATATATATTTTATCATTCAACTATGTTCGTTTTTGCAAACAAAACGATAAAATAATAAATTCCTTCCAAACTGAGTCTAAAATTAAAAACAGCTTTTCTCTCTGAAAATTCCGACTACAAGCGAATGCAACATTTGTGACATAGGAAGCAGGACCTTCAGTCTTCGTCTGCCATTAACGCATATTCATTCTCAGCCAGATCTCGTTTTTTTTTGTATAACTTAAAAAATGCCGGTTCGGTGTGTCACATTTGTGTGTTCTAATATCATCAATGAACAAGTGAGCCTTTTCACTTTCCCAAAAGATGTAAGACCTTCATCAAACATGGAATAAATAAAGCTGCCCCCCCCTCGGACTGAGCTCCCTGTTTCCTGAACAGCTAAGAGTCAAATACATACGGTGCAGACCTAAATTAGAACCTGCTGTTTCTGCTCATCTAACTTCCTGCTTCCAAAACTAAAGACAAATTGCTCAAATCTTAACTTACATGGATAATTTTGTTGTTTTATTTCTTGTTCACCATGAATATTTATATGGGGCGTTCTAAAGACGTTCTCCTTCCTTCGTCACAAATGCTAAGAGAATAATCTTCACATGAATGTGAAGAAGACAAAGGAGATGATTGTGGACTTCAGAAGGAACAAACACACCCATGCCCCACTGAAAATAGGTGGGTCTGCAGTGGAAGTGGTCTCCAGCTACAAATACTTGGGTGTACACATGAATGATAACCTCAGCTGGAGCAACAACACCACCAGCCTGATCAAGAAAGGTCATCAGAGACTCTACTTCCTCAGACGACTGAGACGTGCTGGTCTGAGCAGCCCAGTCCTCACCTCCTTCTACAGGTGTGCAGTGGAGAGCATCCTGTGCTCCAGCATCAACGTGTGGCATGGAGGCTGCACAGTTGCAGAGAGGAAAGCTCTACAGAGAGTGGTGAAGGCTGCACAGAAGTCTGTTGGAGTCAGTCTCCCCACCATCACAGACATTTACACCTCCAGATGCAGGAAAAGAGCCACCTGCATCATGAAAGACCTCACTCACCCAGCACACTCACTCTTTGCCCCACTCCCCTCAGGACGGAGGTTGAGGAGCATCAAATGTAGAACCACTAGACTGAGGAACAGCTTCTACCCTGAGGCTGTTAGACTCATGAATAAATAAATAAAAATAAACACTGCAAAATATCACATCATGCTGATGCTGATCTGTTTTCTTGTTGCTGTGTTCATCTGTGACCATCTGCTCATACAGACTCATGTTCGTGCTGCTGTTTATAATGATGTTTTTCTATTACATTAGGGCTTAGTGTATTACTAGTTGATGTTTTTCTTAGTTAATTCTAGATGTTATTACTGTTTTTCTCTTGCATTTGTTGTTGGATGTAACTGTGACCCCGTGTACATAATCTCGTTTTCATCACATGTACCACATGCGGTGCAAATGACAATAAAGACTCTCTGACTCTGACTCTAATTTTGTTGTTTTATTTCTTGTTCACCATGAATATTTATATGGGGCGTTCTAAAGATGTTCTTTCTCCTACGTCACAAATGCTGCGTTCGCTTGTAGTCGGATTTTTCAGAGAGAAAAGCTGTTTTTAATTTTAGACTCAGTTTGGAAGGAATTTTCATAAATTTATCATTTTGTTTGCAAAAACGAACATAGTGGGATGATAAAATATATATATCTTCTATCATTTCATGCAAATTTGTAAGATGATGTCAGTGGACCTTTAAGAGTAATTTTAAGACGACAACAAACAGACTTAATATCATTCAAAGAGCTATCTACAACAGGTAAGATATTAATAAAGAAGTAAAAGCAAAAACACTAATTTTATTACTAATAACTTGTTTTTTTTCCATTTCCTGACACAACCGGTGTATTGTATTCAGCATATTGTTTTAGTGCTTAGCGTCTTTTTAGTTAACGCTTTTCTCAGTTCATATCTTAGATCTTATTACTGTTTTTCTTTTACATTTTATTGTTGGATGTAACTGGGACCCTGTGTGCACAATTTTGTTCCACCACATGTACCACATGTGGTGTGAATGACAAACTCTCTCTCTCAACCCATAAAAAACATGAAATGTGTGGCTCGGTTGACTTTTGCTAGCAGAACAATGTATGATGATTCAATTCACCAAGAAACTGTGAAAAATGTCCACAGTGACATCAGTGGTTTTTAGTGAAGACCCAGTCGTGTGTGGATCTGCAGCTCAGACTTCAGAGTCCAAACAGGTCACAGGAAGTTGGACTTTCCACGACTCAACAGCAGTTTTCACATATTTAACTCTTTTTACACAATCACAGCTGAAGTTTACTGACTGCAGAATTTTCTGTTGTGTGATGAAACCCTCCTTTTTTACTCCCCCTTCACCCCCAAAAAGGCGGGAATCGCTATGACAACCAGTGACTCGGCAGATTCTCAATGACCCGGTGGCACTCGCATTTCAGGAACTATATCCTTCATATTTACGTTTTTTCTTTTTTATAAATATTTCTGTTAGCTTCTGATTAGTTAGTCTCTGTTGTTGTTGTTTGTAGTTTTTAACGAAGTTTTTTAAGTTCTAAATAAACAAAAGACCAGATTCCTGAGGAGTTCTAAGGATGTTATAAACTTGAGGAATCTGTTCCAAGAGTTAAAGCTGCACTATGTAACTTTGTAATGCAGTCTGTAACTTTTCTAACAATATATTTTTAACATATTTCTTCACTTTGTCACTATCTACTGACAGACTGATGTTAGACAAAGTAATCTCTGGAAAAAAAACTATAGTCCCCTTGCTTCTCTATCAGCATTTATAAAAACACTAAAAACACAGAAGCCGTTTACGCATTGGCCAGCCCTCAATGGCCCGGGGCTCCCCTGGGTGGCTCTGGGCCACCCGCGTTCATTACGCATTTGCCGCAGAGCCGCCTTGAAGTGGGTGGGCAGTTCTCTGGAAGTGGGTGGGGTGCTCTCTTCACGTGGGTGGAGTGTTCGTGTTTTAAGAGAGGAGACTCGGCAAAAAAAAAATTGTTAGCTGGATATATATATATTAGTGTTTCTGCGTTTAATTTTTGTTAATAACTGATCACAAATCAGCTTATGTTACAACGTAAATAACACGAAGCGCACACCCATTTCCGCCTTTCAGCGCGACCTGAATGTCATTAAACAATAACTAATATTGTCTAACTGTTGCGCGCAGCCAGGGTTTTAAAATATAACGAATAATCTCTAACTTTTACGTGCAGCTAAAATGTCAGGAGGAGTGATTCCTATATGGGGAAGTTGGACACCTGAAAATTCAGTCCGCCGAATAGCTCAACGAGTTAATGCATTGTCGTTTTGACCGGGAGAAGTGGGTTCGCTTCCCGCCTGGGACAAAGTTATTTTACTTTTTTTTTCTTTATTCACATTTTCTTTTAAATAAAAAGGAGTTTGTTTGGTTAACAAACTCCTTTTTATTTACTCCAATAAAAAAATAAAAAAATAAAAAACTTTGTCCCAGGCGGGAAGCGAACCCACTTCTCCCGGTCAAAACGACAATGCATTAACTCGTTGAGCTATTCGGGCGGACTGAATTTTCAGGTGTCCAACTTCCCCATATAGGAATCACTCCTCTTGACATTTTAGCTGCACGTAAAAGTTAGAGATTATTCGTTATATTTTAAAACCCTGGCTGCGCGCAACAGTTAGACAATATTAGTTATTGTTTAATGACATTCAGGTCGCGCTGAAAGGCGGAAAGGGGTGTGCGCTTCGTGTTATTTACGTTGTAACATAAGCTGATTTGTGATCAGTTATTAACAAAAATTTAACTCAGAAACACTAATTCAGCTAACAATTGTTTTAGGGGTTTCTCGTTTCTGTAGTTAAATTTGAATGAAATTCAACCCTCGCGCTGAGGTTGTTTGAATGAGTCCCGCCCCTGCTGCAAACAACGAATCAAATGAGAGCAGTACATGACGTGAAACTAGCTCTGTCGGGCTCGGCCCGATAAGAACCACGGTGAAGATGGTTCCAGAACAAGGGTGGATCCCGGGCGGAAAAGGTAAATGCGAAGACGCCGAACCCGGGTTAGAAGCTGGGAGAGCCGGGGAGGGCCGGCCAATGCGTAAACGGCTAGAGTGACCCGTCCTTAACCAGCCAATAAAAACAGAGTTTGTAACCAGCCAATAAAAACAGAGCTTGAATTTGAATCAGCCAATAAAAACAGAGCTTGAATTTGAATTTCAGCAGACCACTGGGGGCAGAGCCATATGGCTCTGAGGGGGAGGGATCAGAATGATTTGCCTGTTGAAAATTTTTCAAAGTTCTGCACTCTACAGAAAGTTACACATAGCACCTTTAAAATCTCTTTTTAGCACTCATGAAAGCACTTTTCATGTAAACAGATAAAATCAAGTTCCATGATT